>CAKNYM010050909.1:228399-291585 GCA_932195095.1 Andricus curvator
CCCCCCCCGCAACTTCGATCAGGTAGCGTTTTTTTCACACTTTTCATGATCTTGTTGTAAAAAGTATCGTGCATGTCTCGTGGTAGGCCCTTTTCTTGACTCGTGCAGTGTTTTTAGACTCGTCTACGGTTCGGGCACCTTCGGTGCCCTCACCTACGACTCGTCCTAAAAACACTGCACTTGTCACGAAAAGGCCATCGCCTACCACTTGTAATGCAATATACTATTTGCAGCTGAGAATCTTATGAGGATGTACTTTTTATCCGTTGTAACTAACAAAACTGTACCAAACAAGATTTAAATAAAGTTTAATGTCTGTGGAAAAGAAAACAATCACTAATCTAAAAATTCGTTATTCAGAGAAAGAGATAATTAATTATAAAAAATATAGTTTCGGGTGATACGGTTTCCGCCACGCCACGGCCAACAGTGGGCTAACGTGAAAAAGTTCGGGACAAAATTGTATATTGGATACCATAGGCGCTCAGATATTATATTACATATGCTTCACATATATTCTAATAGATTCTCTTATGCCGAATCCAAATATGGGCTTTAAATCAGCCTAGGACTGCCTCTTTGTAAAAAAATACAATTGAATGATCTATTTTAGGCCTTCATGGCATGAATGATTTCCACTCATGTAAATTTGACTATTTGCCCTATTAAAGGGATTTTGGGGTCGTAGAATTGGAATACAAAATAAAAATTTCAAAATACAAAATGACGGATCCAATATGGCGGACCAAAGTTGTAAGACCGAGCCTATATGACTGACAATTACTGTACGAGGCGTTTCGCGTCGCTGATTTCGAATCTAAAGTCAAAATGTCAACATTCAAAATGTCAACATTCAAAATGTCAGATCCAATATGGCGGACCAAAATTGTAACACCGAGCCGATATCACCCCACCCCCCCCCCCGGGGGGCGCCCCATGCTGCTGATTTCGAATCTAAAGTCAAAATTTCCAAATTCAAAATGAGGGATCCAATATGGCGGAATGTCATTGTGAGAGTATAACCGATTTTATTAAAAATCGTTACTTGGGGTTTTTTATGTCGTCGATTTCAAATCTATAGTGAAATTCAAAAATTTTATAATTTGAATTTTCATTTTAATTTTAAATGTCAGATGCAATCTTGCATCAGACATTTAACATTTTCTAATGTTCACTATAGATTTGAAATCGACGACCGCGACGCGGAAACCCCCACTGTAGTAATTTGCAGTCATATCGGCTCGGCCTTACAATTTTGGTCCGCCATATTGGTTCTGACATTTTGAATGTGTACATTTTGACTTTAGATTCGAATTCAGCGAACCGAAAACCCCCCGTACAGTAATTTTAAGTCATATCAGCTCGGTCTTACAATTTTGGTCCGCGATATTGGATCCGCCATTTTAAATTTTGACATTTTTATTTTGTATTCCAATTCGACGACCCCAAAAGTCCTTTACTACGACAAATAGTCAAATTTACATTATTGGGAATCATTCATGCCATGAAGGTTCAAAATAGATCATTCAATTGCATTTTTATCAGAAACAGGAAGTCCTAGGCTGATTTAAAGCCCATATTTGAATTCGACATGACGAAATCTATTAGAATATGTGTATAGCATATGTAATATAATATCTGAGCGCCCATGGTATCCAATAATACAACTTTTTGTCAAAAAATGTCAAATTTAACCTAGATTTTCAAGGTAAAAAATATATATTTTCAGCTTCTCCGTCAAAAGTTCTACGATTTTGTCACGAACTTTTTACTTCAGCTCACTGTGCGGCCCACACGCGCCACTTATTACTATGTTACGGTATCTATCATTTATTCAAATTTAGTATAATAAAATGATAAAATATGTCATTGAATTAGAAAACATAGGAATAGAAACTAATTAAAATTTATTTAATTTAGTGGTACGACACTGTTACCACTACTTAGGCCTTTGCCCTCTTTATTCTTTAGGGGTATGGACATGCATGTGTACATGCTTGTCACGTGAGAAAATAATAGAGTGTAGGGCCAGAGAGTGCGGGCTAATTTTAATCGTGCTCAACTCACAAGAAGCAAGCCTAAAGCTTTTCATTCCATTGTTTGAGCATCATTCGACCTGTGCTATGCAGGCACTATTTTCCCTTTTTTGTTTTGTTTTCAAGTATCTTTGTTTTCCTTTTTCTTCTTTTCTTAGCCATTCACATCCGCCATAAAAAAGACCAACTTGGTCACGTGCAGTCGTAAATTGTAAAATAACCCTTTTAAGCTGTACTAAAACGGCAAAAAATAAATTTAATTAAAGAAATCTATAATCTTTTTCTTGCATATGTAGCTTTAAATACCTACATTACCGAAATTTTTTTGGGTCAAATTCATGTACACGCAATAAGAGATATCGAGTTGACATTTTGAAAAATAAAATAAAATGCACTAAGGAACGTTTGTATACTCCTATATTTTTATTATTACATAAAGCATTTCCAAAATATTTGTTTCTAATTATAAAAATGTAGGAGTCGGCAGACATTCCCTATAGTGCCTTTTATTTAATTTCCCAAAAAATGTACATATACATGTACTAATACACGGAGATTGCCATTTAGATTTGAAGAGACTAATATTTTCGATAACAAATTGATGTCAGAAAAAAGTGATATTCACAAATTAAAAAATAAAATCGTAGTTGCAATAACTAGCAGTTTGAATAACATGAGTTGCAAAATAGGTTAGAAAAATTACCATTCACAATAGGAAGGTGCAATGAGAGGAAAAACACTTGGTAGTGCTTTGCGAAAATACCCATTTCAAATAGGAAATTCAGTGCCGAATGACGTGATATACGTCGAGGTTCATGAACATGATCAAATTCCTAAATCTCATTATTTGTTTTATCACAGAAAAAAATCTCCGTTCTGCTGCCCCGGAGACCCGTGCCAGCGCTGCTTTCTTCTAACACACTTTTTTCTTTTTCAGCTTAGAATATAATATTAATATCTAATTGTATGTTCAATGTACGAAATTTATAATGGGTGCATATATCGTGCCCTGTGACCACCCATCTCACGTTTGTGAGACGTGGCCATAAGTGTGATTTACCGCGGTTCTACTGGGAGCCGGTGTCATTTTTTAGATGGCATTTGCTCTCAGTGGGACCCTGCGGTGGTTTTTTTAACCCTTTTTTGGAATTGTATATATATATATATATATATATATATATATATATATATATATATATATATATATAAAACAGTAAATATGATTTTTTTTTATTTTGCTGTTCCAAACATGAAAGTTTGTTCTATTTTCTATGGGAAAAATTAGTAATACGTAGAATGAGCATAGAAAGAATGTCTTTACTTTTGTATTTTGTAAACTTCACCGCCTTTTCTAGGAATTTTAGAAATTTTTTTTGGTATAAGTACACTTATTAAATCATTTATTATTATGTTCTAATAAACTTAGTACCTGCACAGTTGCATACAAAATTTTCACACACAGTAATTCTTGAAATAGTGATGCTATATCCTGGCTTGCTATTGTCTTATTGTATGTATACCATAAAGCCATTTCCCTTTCAGGGTAGGCGTGACACTATTCGATTCGGGTAGTGTTTCTAGGTGGATATTTTTCTTGTAGTTATAAATAACTACAAGTTTGGGCTCACCACACCCATAATAAGCCAACAGCATACAGTATTCTCGAATGGTCACCCATCCAAGTACTAACCGCGCCCAACGCTGCTTAACTTCAGTGATCTGACGAGAACTGGTTTTTTCAGCGTGGCATGGCCGTTGGTCATGTCATGTCTTTCTCATGTCTTATTGTGAAAATGAATATTATGACATCAAATTTTACAACCAAAAGTTTCTCTGTGTACATGCCCTTAATACATAAAAAAATTGGATTTAAAATCTAAAATAATGCATGTAGAGGTTTTTGTCAATGCTGATTTTTTTCATCTAATTACTTTTGCTTTTTGGTGGAGAGTTTCCTATAAAATAAGAGTAGATTGCAGTTCGTTTCGTAAACGATGGGCTGTTCAAAATGATCAGTTGTAATTTCACTAGCAATTCAATTGCAACAAACTGCACTAGCTGAATTAAATACGAGCCATTAAATCACATTAAATTACAACGCCTTCTCGCACAAATATATCAAGTATTTATTTTACATTTATTGACCATTATAGTAAGTACCTTTAAAATGATTATTTAATTTTATTCAATTACCAATAGAATCAACTAGAAACAAATTAATACATACTAATCTTTTGAAGTAACTTTCGTTTCGCAGAATATTTAGTATGATTCAATAATAAACAAGATTACCTATATTATTAACCTTTTCATATGAATTTATATTCTGAAAATAATTTCTTGTAGGGAAGCAATCGATTGAATTTCAAGTGTCAAAATGTCAAAGGACAAGCTATTTGAAATGCATTACGTGTTATGTTTCAAGTAACAGAAATTCGTTCCCTGCCACTGCAAAATTTCGTACGGCACCACATAATTCTAAAAACGTCAAAACTGAGGGACAAATATTATCGCAATATCGTAAATGATTATTTGAAGGATCGAAAATTAACTTTCACTAGTTTTATAAGTATTAATTGTCAGTATACGTCAGGAATACCAGGATCTGCAAGAGCTCATTTGATTTTAATGAAACTTGGTGAAACTATAGTACTATATGTATAAGAAACATTCCAAGCTCAAGGGATTTTTGAAAATTTTCCAAATTACGGGAGTAATTTGTTAACTTTATAGACAAATTATATAAACAAATGAATATTGTGGACATTTACAGGTAAAATGAGATCGTTTGTTGTTTTTACTTTTCTTAAATTATGCGAGTGAAACTTAGAAGGAAAAAAAATTGCTACTTGATATCATTTGGTAATTTTATAAACAAATTGAATGAACAATTGCCAAGTGTGCACGTTTAATGTCAAGAATAAATCATTTTTCCTCTTAATTATTCTTAAATGGGGTTGTAAGTGATAGCAGTGACATGATGTGATGCCTATAAATGTCTACACTGATTATTTGTTTGTATAATTTGTTCAAGAAATTTCAAAATAGTACCGTATAATATATTTTCAACGCCAGAGTTTTTACTGGCAATATCATTTAAAGAAAATTGAAAGAAAACATTATTTTTGTTGACTTCAAATATCCATACTGGGAATTTATTCACATAATTTGTTTATAAAATTAACAAATAATATCAGAAGACATATTTTTGTGATCTGAACGACAAACGAAACAAGTGTATCAAGGCAAAGTAAATGGCAGTGTGCCCAGAGGGCCAGAGGCAGCCCGCGGAAAGAATGGTTAGAATGGTTAGAATGCCAGGACAGAAAAGTGTGGGGACAAATAGTTTATAAAAAGAGTTTCAGTGGAGTGAATGACGCCTGAAACAAAATACCTTGGATACTCATGGGCCCGAGTGAAGAGCTTCACATGCTGACTTTGTGAGGCTCTTCGCTTGGGGTGATCGCTAGAGAGATTGATCAGCAACCTGGGTTGAAACAATGTTGCGGAACAAACGTCTTATCTAAATGAATATTAATGGAATTCTAGATCAATCTAAAAATCTATACCCCCTCCCTCACAGTAATCCCTTCCTCACCGAGTGAGTCACGCTTACCCCGAAAGAGAAATGACTCAATGGTATAATAAAAAAAAAGTATCACATTGTCGATAAACCAAGTCATTTTAATACCGAAATAACCTTTACAAATGAACAATACATAATGTTCATTGTTTGTTAATAAAATTTGTTTTCAATAATTATCATTACAAGTTTATAATTTTATGTCCAAACACGCCCTTTAATCGTAGCCATAATGAGCATAAGTAATTTATTTACAAGCAGCTAGAAAAAATTTGCAGCTACTATCGTTGGCGAGGCACGACACTGACACAGGGTTGTAAAGTTTCATGAAACTTCGACCAAATGAAAAGTTTCATGAAACTTTGGAAACGTTTCAAAGTTTCCAAAGTTCCAAACATTAGAACGGGAAAATTCAAAATATGGAAAAATACTATTCAGTATTAAATATAAACATTTAATAGTATATATATTAATAAAAACAAGGCTTTTTGCAGGCGACCCCCGACATTGTTTCTCAACAGAGAGTCTGGTGTACTGACGTAGGTAAAAATGTTGCACTTTTCTGTCATCACAAGTCAGGTTTAATGGTGTGAAGATTAAATATCTCGTACCAATCGTATCAATCTCATGGAATATCAGAGATGAAAAAAACGTCAAAATTTTAAGCATTCACGAATTTTGTACAATAAGTATAATAAGAATATTGACTTGAATATGTAAGCTTTATTTAACAACGAAAATCTTCCTTTATTCTTGCAAACTGATGCAGTATGCTGTTGAATTTGTTTCTATCTACTGCAGGGTAATCCCCCCCCCCATATTTTATAAAGTACAGTGTCAACAATTTTTTTACTTTTTTCGAAAAAAATTTCGAATTTTTTTCAGCGTATTATATTTTCAAAATATATAATTTCATCTGTATCAACTTAAATTTGCATCCAAAGGCAATTATTGATCCCAGAAATATCAATGATTAAAAAAAATCCCACTACAAAATTCAATATGGCATAACTCCCGTAATTTGGAGAATTTTCGAAAATCCGTTAAACTTGAAATGTTTCTTATGTAGCAATATAATTTCACCACGTTTCATTAAAGTCGAACGACCATTTGCAGATCCTAATATTCCTGGCGTATACTGCACGGCACAATTTGCTTAACTTTACAATTAAAGGGTCTAAAATTAAACTTCAGAAGCTTTTAACTTACAGTCGAACAAGTTTGAAATCTTCCGAATTCGTTTCTTTTATTACCTTTCCTGTTTTCGTCATAATCGTCAAAGCGAGTGAAATTTCGCAATTTTTTTCTTTATTTTTGCTTCAAGCTTATTAGTTCTCATCTTTTACCTCTCCACACTACTTCAACTTTTGCTAGTTTCATAAAACTTTACTTTGCGAAATATTCATTGCTTAAGTTTTCTCAGAGTATGCACTTCTACCTCTGATATTGCTAAAACCCTTTTATTCAAATCGAAAATGTATTTGAAATTTTCCAAAGTATTTTTATATATTACAACTTGTCCAAAATTTGCAAAGTATCTTCAGTTTAATGCGGGAAAATAGGTTTCAACTTTTCCAAAAGTTTACACAAGAATATAGATATTTATATGGACATTCATTTTTAAAGTTTTCTTTGAAAAATTGTAGGTGGAGAACAGGTGTCATTTTTTCTTTCCATCAAGTTCAGACAGGTACGAAAAACGAGACAAATATTGTGCAAAATAAAAAAAGAGTAATAGAGTCAGAGCAAAGGAAGCATATTGCCGAGAAACTTTATGAACGGTGGAAAAAGTTTTTCCCTCTTGAGAACCTGGAAAACTTCCTTGCCATCGGAGAAACTTTGATTTATCTTGACCTGAAGCTCATGTGGCCACGTGAGCCCTTTGCAGATACCAGTGATTGGATATCTAGCTTCGGATCACTTCTTGTAGAATTTTTCATTTAGAGGCCGATCAAAAACTACGTCACAGTGCCATGTAACACCACACATGGATACTGTTACTAACTTCTTACTTCTTTATAAAAAAAATACGTTCAGTGTTTAATAATTCCATTAATATAAATGTTTGTAGATTTCGTTTAGGTCAAAGTTGTTGGAGAAAAATGCAAGAGCTTGGACTAAGTAATGGATAAAAATACGAAAAATCAGAAATAGGTTCTTTTTTGACAATTTTCTTTGGTCTTGCTTTATTAAATCCGTCTGATACAGTAAAATGTTTTAATGAAGATCGCAAGGCTATCCAAATATAAGACAGTACAGTCAAACAGTTTTGTGATCATGTTTCTTAAACTTATATTCAAATTAGTTCAAATTTTCCACCTGAAATCTGCGCTCAATTTTCTCCATCAATAACGCGAACAATAAACGGTTGTGAGTTTTACTATTCGAAATTGAACGCTATGCTTATGTTTTTTTAATGAATTAAACGTTTATAATTTTTTCCAAGCTTTGCGAGTAGTCTATACGGGAGCCTACATAAAAAGCAAGAGCATTGGAAAAGGGAAATATTAATGTAAAAACATTGTTATTTAATTCAATATTACAATTTTCAAATGGTCGACTTTTAATTTTTAAAATAGAATAATTTTTAATTTTACATCTATAGTATAGTTGAAAATGCAACAGTTGACTTTGTAGAAAATTCGTCTGTTCGTAATTCAACTGTTGGATTTTGTAGAAAATTTGTCTGTTAAAAATTCCACTGTTGATTTTTGTAGAAAATTCGGGTGTTGTTAATTCAACTGTTGAATTTTGTAGCAAACTTATCTCTGAAGAATTTAAATGTTCAATTGTCAACCAAAAAGATTACGTTTCTACAAAAAAGACGAATTTTGAACGATATATATGATACTTCTACAAAATAGTTCAATTGTCAACTAAAAAAAATACATTTCTCAACTTTCAACCAAGTAATAGAGAGGGCCTGAAAAGCTTATTTGAGAATATTCAGTTGTTAATATTTTTTCGAAAATTTTCAATTTTTAATTCTTACGTTGAAATGAATTGTTTGACTAAGCATTGGTTTTAATGATTTTTTCAACTATAAAATACAATGATTTTCAAACGATACAGTTTTGAAAGATTTAAAAATGGAACCAAACCATTTAAAATTTTTCGATATAAAATTATTCTGTTTTAAATGCTTTCAATTGTATACTTTAATTATTGTATACTTTGAAAGAATTGGCAGCTGAAACTAATGAATTTTACAATTTAAAAGTGGACCATTCTCAAATTTAGAGTGTTTAACTCAGGAAAATGTTCAATTCAAATTGCTGAAAAATGGTACAATGTAAATTTATAGTGTAACTGAAAATAATTCTTTTTTGGTCGAATCTTCATCATTTTAGTTGAACATTTATCTCTGGTTAAAAATTGAATTATTTTGTTAAAAATTAATTTTGTCAACTGAAAATTTAATTATTCCATTTTTGGTTGAAAATTGAATTATTTTGTTGAAATTAATTTTTTAAACTGAGAATATAACTATTCGATTTTTAGTTAAAAATGTATATTTTCAAGTATAAAGTTCCACTAGGTATTTGGTTCAGCATTCATGTATTCTGTTAAAAATTCGTTTTCTTTTTGTTAAAAATTTGTTTTTTTTTGGTTAAAAATTAATTTTTTTAAATGGAAATTCAACTATTCCATTTTGGATCGAAAAACGTATATTTTTTATTTGACAATTATTAAACTATATTGTAGAAAATTCATGCATGTCGTTGAAAATTCGTCTTTTTTGTAGAAAATTAATCTTCCTGGTTAACAATTCAACATTTATATTTTTCAGAAACAAATTTTCTACAAAATTCAACAGTTGAATTGTCAACAGACAAATTTCCTACAAAATCAACTGTTGCATTTGCAACTATACTACGCATTTCAAAGTGAAAATTATTCAATATTACAAATTAAAAGTCGACCATTCTAAAAATGATAATATTAAATAAAATAACAATATTGATTTAATTGTGTGCGAGTTCTTAATTTTGTTAGTTTTTTATATAAAAAAGTCATAATGATTTCAAACATTGCAAAAGTTTTATGACCTACCCCGTTTTAAATTGTATTGTTTGAAAATAATAATATTTTATTGTTAAAAAATTAATTAAGATCAATGCTTAGTTAAATATTATTTTTATCCTGAAGTGTCAAAAATTAAATTTTTTTTATTTTTCGTAGTTTATTCCTCATTAGTACAATGGACCCCCCTCCCGCTGGCTAGGGTAAGGGACAGCGTCTCGCGCTCACTCAGCAACGTGAGGGGCAGTCGAGTGGAGAGGGTAAGTCGAGCAGGTAGGTAGACGACGATCAAATGGATACTGCCCTGAAATTTCGGTGCACTCCAGTTACGGTCTATGGTCAAAATCGAGGGGGGAAATTCTGGAGTTGCGGGCTAGGATCAGTGCCGGGGACCTTTACCTCTTCGAGCTTTCTTTCCCTCTTCACTTAACGCTCCCCTCATTTCCTTGGTCACCTTATTTTCCCAAAATTTTTCCTTTACACGTTTTCAGGCTTAGGTCTGTAATATTTATTTCATTTTATTTTATATAACTACAATCCTATTAAGTACTATAAATAGTTGTCAAAACAAAAATATTTATATGTAGCTTTATATTTTTGTGGTATGGTATTGTTTGGCGTTAGCTGTGTGGAATAATTCTGATCTATACTGATAAAAACTTGCGCCCCCCCCCCCTCCCCCGCTGGCTAGGGTCGGAGACATCGTGTCGCGCTCACTCAGCGACATGAGGGGAAGTCGATCAGGTAGACGGCGATCAAATGGAAATCTCAGATCCCAATATGGTCACAATTTTGGGCAATAAAACCTCTTCCCTTTATTACATTGTCTTGGACTCAGGTAGATGGGTTCGCCCGTCGGCAACAGAAAGTATGGGCACACTCGAATTGTGCCCATGGTCAACCACCCTGCCAATCTGAAACCTGAGTTGCGCCCAGAGTGAAATGCGTAAAAGTAGTTAGTTTTCAGCTAGCACGAGTTGCGCCCGATATACCTTCAGATGCTTCTCCCATGATACAGGGACAAAGGGCAAGGAATCTTGAAATATTCCTCACATGAAGAACAATGCATGATTTCAAATTGATATTTGTATTTTCTGTTCCTTTTCAGAACACGCCATCGAAAGTTCGACTTCCGTTGCCTATTGAGCGGGTCTAAAGTTGTGTTTTCAACCAGAAATCGCCGCCTTTCGCCCCTAGCTGTGTAATATACTATTATATAGATATAGTCTATGTTTCAGTTATAATGTAATTTTGCAAGATACTTTTTATTTTTCTGCATTGAACATAAACTATTATAATAAAAATGAGGAAGCTCATTTTTCTCACTAGCTTAAGATGATTACGGCCCTTTATGTCGAAGGAATTATTGTTACAGTTGGATTTTAAATGATCTACACGGGTTTGTCCCTGTATATATCATCAGTCACAGATACATTTCTGTAATGCAATCAAGTGATCTGATAAGAGCAGTATGCCTAATTTGACATATTGGGCAAAGCCTGTGTTTTAACCCCACCAGCCAAGGACTGGGTTACAGCCAAATGCATGATAGGGGGACCTACAGCTTAAATGGGAATCCTAACTACCAGATCGGGAATCATAGACTTAACATACTATTTGAAAAAATTAAAGTAACAAATTAAGTGTATAACAAAACGTATTTTATTCAAGAAGGAAAATGTTTCACAAATCGCAGTTAAAGAAATAATTTTGTTATTTCATCTTTTCAATTATGCCAGAAAGTTGGTAAAAATGTTAATTAGTAGTGGAAAATTGAGTTAATATATTATCCAGGGAAAAGTAGGACGATCGATCTATTAGGTAGATAGGTATTGTATTCGGACATAACTTCTGTATTCTGGCTAGCAGGTAAAACTCTGACCGCGGGCGCAATTCGTGTGAACCGAAAACTATAAATGCGAATGACAATTTTTTGAAATGCTGGAAAAAGTAAAACTTAGTGATTTAATTTTACAAATAAAGCATCTGAGTACATACTTCAAACGCATTTCTCTATTCTCCACTTTTTTCTTTTTTAAAGAATATCTCTTTTTTCCTCTATTTTAAAAAAACTTCCCGTTTTTCTCGTTTGTTTGCTCAAATGCGAACTGAAGTAATAGAACTCATTAAGAAAATCCAACTATTTTTCTTTGAAAGTTCAATATTTTTAATTGAAAAGTCTACTATTATATTTTTGATTTAGAATCCATTTCATTGGATTAAAAATTCTGTTAATAATTGAAGATTCAAGTATTTTGTTAAAAATTCGTTTTTTACATTCTCATTCTAATGAGAAGGTATTGGTTTTATGTAAAATTTGACATAGTCGGTTTTAATCAAATCTCCACGTTTTGACACCTCCTGAGTCAGAAAAAACGATTTTTACGAAGGTGTCTGTCTGTCTGTAGTCTGTCTGTCTGTCTGTCTGTCTGTCTGTCTGTCTGTAGCCACGATAACTTTCGAAAAAATGATCAGATTTGATTGAGCTTTGGCACACTTTTTTATGGCCGAAAAATAGAGAACGAGTTCGTTAACCAGCTATTTTGGATGAAAATCCAAAAAGTGAGCACATTTTGAACATTTTTGAGACCACTTTTTTGGAAGATTTGAAAATTCTATGTACGGTTATTAGTAGTACGCAAAATGACGAACAAAATATTCTTATGACTTTTCGTGATAAAAAAAAAATTACTGGAGTTATAGCATTTTCAAAATTCCAAAAAACAAACAAAAATGATCATTTTAAGCCGAAAAACGCACGATATGAAAAAAAGTCAAGAGGAGAAAAACGTTGATTCCTGAACACCCTATAATATTTTCATGACAACTTTTTGAATTTTTCGAAAAATAAAAAATTCAAATTTTGATCGCACAAAAAATTAATGAAAAATCAAAAAAGCCATTTTCCTGTAAAACTATGCAAGATAACACAAAAGGTCATCTCACCAAAATTGTGCACCTAAAAAAGATCTACAAATTTCTTATCATTCACTTCTTGATATGACGCGTAGTTTTTGTTTTATTCGTAAAAAACAGCATTGAAAATAGAAAAATCAAATTTTCAGACGAATATTACCAGCTACGAAAAAATGACCAAAACAAAATTTGTTCATCCAAGGAAGAGGTACAAATTTATTGTGACTCATGTTTCGATAGGATGCGTGGTTTTTGTTTTATTCGTGAAAATAACATTGACAGTAAAAAAAATCAAATTTTTGAAAAAACAATGCAAGGTACGAAAACATATAAATGAACAAAAATTGTGCATTCAAAAAAGACTTATACACCCGTAATCAATTTTTGTGGTAAGAATATATTCAAAATGAAAAAATTAACTTTTTTGATAAACGGCACAAGCTAAAATAAAATGTTAACTAATAAAATTTGTCGCCTGAATTATATCATTACTTTTCATTTGAAATCAAATACAAATTTAGTAATTTGTATATGAAGAACATATAACACGAAGCACAAAGTGCGCGCTCAGTGTATTTACCAAATCGCACGCCGTAAGTGCGCTTAAACTTTTTTGTTTCTATCATACGGTTCAAATGATTTTCAAATCAAATATAGAGCGCGAAGCGCGAGTGTCTGGATGAGAATGTGTTCCTTAAGGTCGATAGAACCTTGAGTAAATAAAGTTCATTTTCAGTCTAAAATAAAAGCAAATTTAACAATCACTTAATATGTAGAGGTTTTGATAATTTTATAATATTTGCAAACAAACTTTTTCTTTTCATCGAAGTCGAAAACGAAGTTCAAAAATCTAGAGGAGCCTAGCGTAAAGCGCGATGCAAATACGCCCGAGCGCGTAGCGCGAGTTGAATAAATAATCGAGCGCGAAGCGCGAGATCCAACAGTCGCGCGCCATAGGCGCGCTCAAACTTGCGAGCGAAGCGAGCCGCGCGCGAAGCGCGCCATGAGAATGTGCCCGCGAAGCGGGCAGATTTTTTTTGTTAATTAATTATTTTTTTAACTGAAAATTTAACAATTCCATTTTTGGCTGAAAATTAATGAAATGTTCAGAAATGAAAAAAATTATAACTTTTTTTTCTATTTTTTACAACTCTACCCGAGTTTATTGAATATACGTAACTGATGCGACGCGACGTTTCGATAGCGGATCGCTATCCTCATCAGGCAATTTACATATTTTATCATCTAATGTGCTTCGTCCTTTGCTCCTCCTTGGTTGTCAAGATGCTCCATTTTTCGTTTGATGGAATACACAATTTTTAGTCAATGTGTAAAATAGTATTATGGATAGATGTTATTCGAAGTGTTTTTACGTCCACGAAGTAGAAGATGTAAATTGCCTGATGAGGATAGCGCTGCCGTGCAAACTAAAAAGATGCATAAGTAAAATCTCACTCGAACTGAGAAAATCGAGAAAAACTGTTTGCCCAAAGAACTCTAATATCCAATAAAATGTTAAATAATCTAGATACACTATTTGGGTAAAAATAATGTGTTCTTTCATATTTTGCAATGAAAAATTGATTTTTTAAACAATTTCTATGAGAAATTGGACTTGCGATTTTTTACTAGTCGCGGAAAGTTAAAAATACAAGGCAGAAAGAACACAAAGTCACTTGCGGACGATGCCTTTGTCGAAGAGCTCGGGCACAGCCTCAAAATACAACAACAAAACATCCGTAAGGGACGCTGTGTGTTCTGCGGCAGTCCCGAACTTACCCGAACAATCGTCGCTAGTGTATAGCCGAATCTAGCCGGGACTTATTTCCCTTGGATTTCCGATCAGAGTCCGAGCTATTTCACAAGTCTAAAACATACGTAACGGCAATCCATTTTTTTCGTTTGTAAATTCGCTCCGCACTCGGTACTTTTACAAGGCAAAAAAGACACAAAGTTCTTTAGGTTCTTTTTGATTTGTATGCTGATGACGTATTACATGCCTTATACAAATTTTAGGACACGCAAAGTACTTTGTGTATCTTTTTATGTTGTATTTTTCAACTTTATCGCCTTCCTCATTTATAAACAATCGTTTTTTGCAATAAATATTAATAATTAATAATTTTTATTAACACAGTTAGACGCAGCTTTTTCTTACGAACCCAACGACACCAAAAACTCATTTTTCATAAAAATGTCACTTACGCATCTTTTTAGTTTGGACGGCAGAGCGGTCTGCTATCGAAACATCGCGTCGCGTCGCATTAATTACGCATATTCAATAAAGTCTGGAAGAGTCGTACGAAATACAAAATAAGTTATAATTTGTTCCATTTCTAAAAATTTTATTCATGACTTTCCGGACGTGAAAAAACTTGGAATAGCATCTATCCATAATCATAGTGTTAAAAATTGATATTTTTTAGTTGAAAATTCAAATATTACATTTTTCATGAAGAATTCCTCTTTTTTGGATCAAAATTCAGCCACTTGGTTGAAAGTTGAACTACTTTGTAAAACTTTGATTTTATTGGTAGAAGATTGAACTATTTTGTAGAAAATTTGCTTCCTTTGTTTGAAAATTAATTATTTTAACTGAAGATTTAACTACTTAATTTTCGGTTAAAAATTTATCGTTTTTAATTGAAAATTCAACTATTTTGATGAAAATTGATGTAGTTTATTATAAATTCGTCTCTGTGGTAGAAAATTAATCTTCTTGATTAAAAAGTCAACTACATGGTTGATAGTTGAACTACTTTGTTAAAAATTCATCTTATTAGTAGAAAATCCATTCACATATATTTGGTTGAAAATTTAGCTATTTTGTTTAACATTTTTGCTTGTTTGTTTGAAAATAAATTGTTTGATCTGTAAACTTTACTATTCCATTTTTGGTTGAAAATTGATCGTTTTTAGGATGATTGTGTACATTTGACGGTACGACAAATGGAATGTCTACCTTCAAACTCAACAGTCGGAAAACCGGCTGAATTCGGGAGATAGTTTTCTGCAGTTTTCCTCCCCCCAGGCCAAACGTCTAGGCAAATGCGAGTACTTATAATAGAGTCGGATGCAGCCGCGAGTTACCGCTGGTTGTGATTAAATTCATATAGTGATTCTAAGCCCATCTTAGTAAAAGAAATATTTTCGCAGGCCCATACCCAGTGAAGTGAAGTCGTCTGACGGTATATATACTCATGCTAGCAGTGAGGAGGACCCATATACAGGTCTCTGTTCCGCCGGGGATTTCAAATAAAGGCAGATTACAATAGGTTATTTAAGGCTGGAAAAGTCAACTTTCTCGTCGAAAATTCATCTTTTTCGGCAGAAAATTAATTTTTTTTGTTTAAAATTGAACAATTTTGTTAAAAATACAATATGTTTCTACTTGAAATCTTAAGCGTTTCATATTGAATTTAATATGCTACCTGTACGTTAATTTTAATTAAAATAATTGATTCCCCTATTATTCCCCTATTTTCGTGAAAAATAACTCATTTTCCCTCCTTTTAGAGAATTTTAGGTTGTGAAGTCTGATTAAATATTATGCTTGTGTTTTATTTTAGACGTTTATCAAATGAAAGCGAAGAAAATTTTTCGACTTAACTTGGGTGGTTCAAGCTTTGTGTGATCTATCACGTAGAAGGGGAGCGGTGGAAAAAGTTATCAAAATAGCGTGACGTAGTTTTTGAACGGCCCCTTCGGAATGTTTTGGGACAGATTCAACAAATTCTTGTTTTTCTTTCCCAATACTTATGAACCTGTTGCTTTTAATTTTTCCTGTACTCATTCAGCGATTTTTTGTTACAGATCTTCTATAATTTCAATAAAATATGTAATTCCGAATAAAATTATCTTACCTGTGCTTGTACCGCAGCCAAGTGAAGTTGTGCTACTCCCAGATCGAAGCGTTTCATCGAAATATCTTCCTGAAGCTCAGCAATTTTTGTATGAACGTTTCCTTCCACGCTTCTGTAAGCGAAAAAGAATAAAATACAAATTTTCCACTTTGATAGAACGTTCTTAGTGAAAGATTGACGAAAGATCACTAAAGAATAGATGAAATGGGATTTCGATTTTCGCTTAAATTCGTTTCTCTTTGGAAGGTAAGTACCAGACGAATATTGGAAGTCATTCAAAAGAAATATTAAAGTTTAAAAATTATATAAAATATAAAACTTTGAAAATAACGAAATATAATTTATTCTCATCACAATAAATAAAAAAGAATGAGATTTATATAGAAATAAGAAAGTTCGTGTCAATTTCATGAAGAATCCGAATAAAGGAAAATATCTACCTGAAGTAATGACTTGAAAGTCTAACCTAATTGGAATTAGTTCGTGTAGTTTGCACGAAAAGAAATTAATTTATGAAGAGGAGGATATGAATATTTCACTCGAGCCTCTCTAGGTGAATATAGGTATATCTCTCACGGGAGCAAGTTCATACGCAAAAGAGGCTTTGTGAATATATTGCCTCTTCATTCTTTTCTGAGGTACTTTTTTACTTTTTCTTTCATAAAATCGAATACCTAACCCTTTTTCTGAACGATTTTTGTTCAAGTTAGATAGAAATACCACATTTTTAGTTGGTTTTAATTAACCACCACTATAGCGGTAATAATAATAATTTTTATTTTTATTGACTAGAGGAAAGCCGAGAATGAGCAGATGGGACCATATGAACTTCCATCTAATACTACACTGCTGAAGGCTGGTGACCTTCTCAGTATACAACACCAGCCAACTATCACTGTTTCTTAAAATATAAGTTGCTTTTTTTTAAACAATGGAAGATTAAGATATAGCTCAAATTTCCACTCGGTAACATGTTCCCAAATACAAATTTGCACACAAAAATTAATATATTTATGACAAATGAATTTTGTTAATGATTACTCCTTATAGTAATTATTTGTATTAAGTTAAGGAATCTAAAAATGATGAATATATAGATATAAATCCTTCAGTTCTAAAGGTACTTAATTTTGCTTAAAAGTCTGTCCCTGAAGTTTTGTTTCCACTAGGTAACACTGATATTTTAGGATAGAACTCGAGAAGAATCACTTTAAAAATCGAAAAAAAAGATTCATTTTATTTATGTGTAAGTGTTTACATAAGCATAAGAGAATTTAGGGAATTTAGAAGATTCGGGGAACTTAGGGAATTTAGCGAATTTAAGGATCTCAGAGTTGCAGGAAGTCAGAGAATTCAGAGAATTAAAGTAATTAAGAGAATTGAAGGAATTCAGGGAATTCAGAGAATATAGGAAATTCAGAGAATTCCCTGAATTGTGTCATGACTGTGGCAGAATAATACTGCCCATCGTGAATTAAAACTTTCCCATTAACTGTCACTGTATGTCGCTCTCTATATCCAACTGTCCAACTCTGCCCAGCCATATTGGAACCGATCGGTACTCTGCACGTGTATTTGGGGTATACAGTTTTTACAAGGGCACTAAATATTGTGAATAACATTCCTGATTGAAATTTGATATTCCACTCGGTAAAACTACGATTCTTTTATAGGTTATATGATCCGTTATGTATATGCAGATTTCAACTGCAGTCGTCCAATTCAGACTGTTAAATAAGTCTTTAGGGTTTCGTACACTGAAAAAAATGGTTAGTTGTGACAAGAAGCTCTTTATTAGTAGAGATGATATTAGATGCGACAACCACTTCGATGATAAAAGTAACTAACCAGTTTAGTGCGGCAACAAATCGCCGTTAGTAATCCTACATAGGTTACATTAGTGAGGATAGTAATTCTAGTCACAACAAATAAAGTTGTCACATTTACCACAAATTTATTTTCCAAGAAATAAAAGTAGTAATAGTTACAAGTTTCCCTCCTTGGCGACATTGACAGAACTGAAACCTGAGCAGTGCTGCCAACATTCGCACCAAAATATCGCGTCATGTTCTCCATCGTCGCCATTTTCATCTTAACCTTTTTATGAATTGTGCAGTAGTGAAGACCGTGAAGACTATCGCATCGATCTAAATATTCTAATAGACTTACTACTACTGCAAGTCTGCACTTTTAAATACACAAGAACTCCAATATAAGGCCGACTGATTCTGTTCTTCCTAGAACTGCTGGCCCACGCAGTTTCTCAGCGCACAAGCAGTGTCAACAATGCATGGCCACCCCGCGCCATTCATTCAACGACGAATTTAGTGCCACGGCCACTGCGAGGCATCCCCTGAAACTGGCCTTATATTGGAGTTCTTGTGTATTGAAATTATTGTGGTTTTTCATTAACATCCCAATGGGCATGTGAGTGTATTTCGACATGACGTCTTATCAGGACCTGGTCTCTATAGGAAGTCCTGAGGACGCTCTTGTGTCCACTATAGAGAAATTATAGTAAAATTTACTATAATTTCAATATTGAGAAGTACTAACTTTGCAATAGTCCGCGAGCCAGTAATTTTAATAGTAAAATTTTCTAGTTTTAATAGTAGGGACTACTAATTTAAATAGTGAAACTCACTAATTTTAATAGTAAGGACACTATTTTAAATAGTAAAACTTACTAATTGTAATAGTGAGGATTACTACTTTAAGTAGTGAGATCAACTAGCTTATTTGTAAGACTAACTAACTTGATAGTAAGACTTACTTGTTAAAGTGGTAAGGCTTACTACCTGAAAATAGTATGTACCATCGAAAGTTGTCGCGACAACAAGTAAAGAATTAAGGACAACTACTACCAATTTTGCGAATAAAAGTAGTAGCTCCAACCACTCAAATAGCATATATTACAAACTAAAGTAGTTGGCCCTACTGCTTTATTAGTTGGCCCAACCAACTATTTTTTTCAGTGTAGGAAACCCTTATGCAGTCGGTCAAATGGCTGTCCGTTCGTTAACACGCCTAACGCAAAAATTATTAGGTCTACTCTCTTTATGTTTTGCATGGAGATGTGTTTCACGTGTCTTATGCGAGGAAAAATACTGAGAACCCTGAGCTAAATGCTCATCATAGCACTGCTATGCAGCAATATGAAAATTTAGCGCTTTTTCCTCGAAATGACCCTGTTAGCACGCCTAGCGCAGAAAATATTAGGTATAACAACTGCATTTTTTGACGAAGATTTGTTTTAAATGACTTAATGCGAGGAAAAATACTGAGAAACCTGATTTAAATGCTCATCATAGCGTTGCAATGGAAAAACATGAAAAATTAGCTCTTTTTACACAAAATAGCCCTGTTAGCATACCTAGCGCAGGAATTATTAGGTCTACCGACTCCATTTTTTGCATGGAGGTGTGTTTGGAGTATCTAATCTAATCTAAGTATCTATCACTATATAACGAGACCCTAAAAAAATACTCATCGAGACGTTGCTATGCAAAAACATGAAAATTTCCCAGCTGAAAATTCCTGTACAGGAACCTCGAAGGATCCTGTACATGTTCCTGTACACGAAGCTGCACACGAACCTGTACAGGTAATCTTGACGGTTCCTGTGCAGGAATTTGGCGAAGGAAACTATACATGATCCTGCAAAGGAACCTGCACCGACAAAGGAACCTTTGAATGGTCATGTACAGGTGCCTGTACAGAAACGTGTATAGGATCCTTTACAGAAAGCCGTCAAAGGAACCTTTGGAAGGATCCTGTACAGAAACACGTATAGGGTCCTTTACAGAAAGCCATTGCGAAAACTGATGTCGCTTACAGCTATGAACTTGCCTTCCTTTTATTCCCTTTAAGAACCAACTCACTATCGAGAGAGCCAAGCCACCAGCGAACCCTCGCGGATTAGTTCCTATGCAGGTTCATGTATAGGATCATGAGCATGTTCCTGTACATGAACCCACACCTCCATTGACTTAGTGAAGGAAGCTGTACAGGACCATTCAAAGGTTAGCTTGTATACAGGTTCCTTTCCAGGATCATGTACAGTTTCCTTCGCCAAATTCCTGCACAGGAACCGTCAAGATTACCTGTACAGGTTCGTGTGCAGTTTCATGTACAGGAACATGTGCAAGATCCTCCGAGGTTCCTGTACAGGAATTTTCATCTGGGTTGGGCCTTTTATTCCAAAAATTCTAAACACTGACTGAATTATGGATCAAAATCAGCACACAAGATCGGAAGTTTTCTGGAGGAGCAAAAAAATTCTGTATAAACTCCTTATGTGAACATTAGAGAAATTATTCACAAATTTAACTCACAACCAACATACGGGATTGGTAATTAAAACAGAAACAGAAAAATTGAAGACTTTATAATATTTAATGTGTATAATAGAAAATGATGCAATTTTAAATGCTTTTTTTTTGAATAGTTCAATTTTAATGATGTAAAATTTAAATTTATTCAACTTTCTAGATTTTTAATCGCAAATTCTTCGATTATGATTCGATATGTCGATTCGAGTTGATATGTAACATATGTTTCCGTATATAAAAAAAGGAACTTTGCACGAACTTGAATCAGTGACTGGAAGCGTAATACGCTACTATTTTCACGAAGTAACTGTCGCTGTAATTAGTTCCACCTTTAAGAAAGTATCCCAATACTGCATCTAATTTTAAATAACCCTAAAGTTAGATGAAAATTATTGTTATGTCGATCTGACATGATCAGAATTTGATATTCCAATTGAAACAAAAAAATTTCCATTCAATTAAAACAATTTCAAGTGGAAATAGAATGTTATAAAATGTCAAATTGACGCGTACTTATATTAATAAACTGTGAAACTGGTTGTTATAAACGAAATCAAGAGACGAAAGAAGCTTGAAAGTGGACAAAGTGAATAAATGCATTTGAAAATTATTACATATAATAATCATGATAAAAGCTCTTATTCATAAATAGTCAAATAACAAAGCTTGAATTTCTCTTCACTTACTTCCGTTGCATCCGAGTCAAAGCATCAAGGGCATCCAGTAGACGTCCAATCTCCTGTGTCAAACTTTCAGATTCCCTATGCAAATCCTCCATTAAAGGTAGAGTGCTGGTCCCAGTTGGTACCAGCTCATCCCTCAAAGCAGGAACTTGATTGAGCCTTTCAACTGGTACCTGTTCCGGTGGGGCAGGCGGTACGAACAAGCGACGAGGTGGTTTTCTTGGAGCAGCAGTGGTCGACAGAGTTCGTGCCAAAACCTAATAGAATTTTTCATATTAAGTACATGAGCAACTTTCAATAAAAATTAGAATCATAATCAAAAGTTCTGACAACTCTTTATTTCGCAACGTATCAGAGTGGGGGAAAAGCACATTTTTCCTTTAAAAAAGTCTAGAGCCTTCAATTTTAGTCCGGTAATTAATTTTTTAAATTCAAAGTGCATTTATTTCTGAAGGACCTCACGGTTGGAAATGTTGTTTTCTTTATTTGTTTATTTACAAAATTTCCATTCAAAGTATGGAAAAGATGAAGTTTTTTCTTACCAATTTTTTAAGCTTTAATAACTGTTTAGGTAAACTTTACCTTGTCTTAATGTTTTTGTACGAATGACTACTAGCCACAGAAGTATTTAAAAACTCAACAAAAACCATTATTATAAACAATTATTATGGCAAAATATTGAAATTTGAAGGTTTTCAAATTTTAATTTCCTTTAATCGCCAAGATGGCTAAATATATTCCTAAAAATAATATATATTTGATAATAGTTGGTAAAATATAACAATTGTAATGCTTGTGCACAATTAGGATTTTTCCTACGTGAAACTTCCAAAACTTTGAATTTGTTTATATTAATTGTTTATATACTATTAAATTGTTATAGTTTCCTAAATATTAACAAAGATATATTATTTTTAGGAATGCCTGTAGCCATCCCGGAGATGAAAGGAAATTAAAATTTTAAAACACTTCAAATTTAAATATTTTGCTACAAGAACTGTCCATAAAAATAGTTATGGTTGCCTTATTAAATATTTTTGTGACTAGCCATCACTCGAACAATGATACCTTGAATTTTAATATTTTTTTCGCAAAAAACTGTTCATAACAATGATTATTGTTAAATTTGTCATTATTTTCGTGACAATATGTCATTCTTACATTACTACGAAGCAATTTTAGCAAAAAAATTTTTTACTGATAATAACCGAAAAAATCCGACTATTTGTACCGAAATTGCGGTGCACGTAGCCACGGCCATAAAGTTTACCTTTATTAAAGCGCACAAAATTATTAAGCAAAAAATATAACTTTTTCCAAACTGTAAGTGATAATTTGGTAAATAAACAAATAAAATTGACAAAAGTTTCGACTGTGAGGCTCTTCATAATTTAGAGCATTTTATTTTTTTTTTTAATTAACAGAGTTCTTCGAATAAAAAAGAGCATTTTCTACCATTGTTCGTATCTTCAAAAATATTTTCTTCTAATACCTATGCAATACATAAGATTTTTTAAATAATATTTGCGATGAGTATATATAATGACCATACAGTTAAGAAGACGCAAATAACTTCATATAAATACACTTCAACTAATTTGCATTTCGTGCACATGCGAATGAAATTTAATATGCGAGTTGGCAATAAAAAATTGCGATAAAGATTACTCCATTTAAAAATGGGTCAAGTTTACCAATATTTTGAGACTCGTAGATTATTTTATCTTTTTTTTTAATGATTGCAACATCAGGAGGTTGTGAATTTTGTAAGGTTTCTGATATATTTATAAAAATGATCAATTTTTGCCCTTTAAATCTGAAATTGTTCCATTTAGAAAATTTTAAATTAGAACTTACATAGTCAGTTTTCAGGAAAATTGATTGTACTGGAAAAGTACAGTCAAAATAGAATAAAACTGTACTGGAAAATTAGGATAGGACTGGGAATCTGTTGAGACCGAGAGAAACCCGGGAAATGACAGTGAATTTATTTTTTGAAAGGGAATTTTTTTAATTCTCAGTTTTACGAGGAAAGCCTATTCATTAAATTTAGATGTCACTTGATATCAGAAATTGGAAGAATTCGTTTTGCAATTCTTTAGAATTGCTCAAATGGAAAATTTTGCAGTTTGACGCACGTTTAACTTTAAATTGTTGAATTTCAAAGACTAATTGCAAAACAGATAATTTTTAAGATTTGAATTTGGCAATTTAATTCCTAATTTTATGAGTTTTTAATCGTTTAATAAATCAATCAATATAACATAATAGCTGAAGAATTTGAAATATTAACATTCAAAATTGAAGAATTTAAGCCGAAACTTGATACATTAGATAATTTCAAATATATACTGTTTGAAATTCAACACTAGTTATTTGATCTTTCTGTAGATTTAACAAATTTATTATAAACTAAATGGATCGAGAGTTGGAATATTCGTAATTTAAATCCTTGCAAATTCTGTTATCTTAAATTACAATATTAAAAGTTGGATAGTTTTCAAAAGGCCGTGCCTACGTGTACCGAAATTTCGGTACAAATAGCGAGATTTTTTCGGTACGAATAGGGGAGCTGAGAACGGGACTATTTGTACCGATGTTTTGGTACGAATAGCCAGCTTTTTTCGGTACGTGTCGACACTCCCTTCCAAAAAACCTTAATAGTTAAACAATTTAAATTTAAATTGACATCTATAAAAGTTGCAAAATTTTAAGTTTTGAAGTCTTCAATATAGAAAAATTAGAAAAAACCGTTCGAAATTTTTCGAAAAACTCTGAAATGAAAGTATTGATTAATTTTAGATTGAATCATTCAAGATTGTGTAATTTCAAAAGAAACTACTTTATAGTTAAATAATTTTAAATTAAAGACGGTAAAAATTTAATAATTTCAGATTCATACTTCATAAGTTGGATAATTTTAAACTAGTAGCATAAAAACTTGAATTAATAATTTGGAAATTGTATCTTTTGAAATTAAAAAAATTTTATTTCAAATGACCAGGAAGAATTTTAGGTAAATAGAAAACCCTTACATTAAAACAATTTTTAAATAAGACAATTGAGAATTTTTTGGTTCAAATTTAAATTATTATTGTATAATTTTGAACCTTTTTGTTCTGCATTGGAGTAGTTGATTTGAAAATTCTTCTTTAAATGCTTCAAATTATAAATTATTTAGTGTGAAAGATGTGAATATGAAAAATTCAAATAACTAAATTCAAATACCAAGTAAGCACAAAGAAGAAAACTTCAAAACTACAAGGCAAGTAATTTTTTTCATATTCGTGTATCAAAAATATAATACTTTATATACATTTTTAAAGTGTTTATACACAGTTTTAAAGTTTTCTTGTTTGTTCTCACTTGGTATTTGAGTTTAACAAACAATTTTTTTCTGATTTGAGTTGTGATAATTACACAGAGCCATGCAGAAACGTCGATTGTAGGGATTTTGACACTTTTATTCATTTTTAAAATAAAAGGAGCTGCATCCTAATCACGTGCGAAGAAAGCTTGATCCTGATAATAATTTTTGAGTTCTACAAAGGTTCTCAAGAGATTATTAATTAATAATTCAAAAATAAGCAATAATAACTTATTTCCTCGACTTGATGTTGTGTTGAAGATAAAAGAGGATTGAAATTTGAATTGATACCTGTAAGTCTGCTTGAGCTGTGATAGCGCGAGCTTCCTTGGAGACATTTTGATATCGTTTTGATTGTTCCATAGCACGTTCTCCAGCAGCTTCTGAGACTCCAGCAATACAGTTGCAGGCAAGTCCGCATAATTCCTCGTAGACATCGGCGATCTCCCCCATGAGAACAGGGAGGCATTGATATTGATATCGTTCGGTAATCGCATTGGTAGCCCTCAGTTGAAGAACGTAGGCGTTGTGGGTCTCCAGATAGGCTCGCTTCAATTCCTGATCGTTTCCGCTTTCACTGCTCAATAAAGCCGCGTAAGCCCTTTTGTAATCTGCCCTGGCTCGCTGCAATTTCTCCTCCGCCTTACTCACTACTTGCTCAAAAGCTTCTCGATGCGCAAATATCTGGTAATATACAGGATAAGAATTTTTATTGAAAAAATAAAATTTAAATTAGATGCTTCAATTTGTAGGTCGAAAAAAGCAAGAGAAGACTTGAAGAAAGCCTAAAACTTATACAAAAAAGCATCTAAAGTTTTCTTAATGCTTATATTATTGAATTTTTGCATAGAAAAATGTGTCAAAAATGTCAGAATGACGTAAATATTGTGTAAACAGTAAGTTATCTCGCAGGCTTTACTCCCTATGGGCTTTTGAGTTCAGCAAGTCATATACTTTCATCTAAGATTCTGCAATATGCCCTTATACAGTATGCATAATATTTTTAGATTTGTCCGTAGAGTAGTATGCACCCTCCCACTTGGTGCATACTATTATTATTATACCATTAAGCCATTTCTCTTTCGGGGTAGGCGTGACTCGATCGGTTTCAGACGTTTTTCGTAACACAGGCATGATTTCTGCTCATACGGAGGAACTTTTGGATAATCACGAAAACTTAGGATATTCATAGTAAGTTTATAAGTTATTAAAAATTTTAAAAATTCTAAAATTTGTTTAAAAATATTCAAAAATTTCCTGAATTTTTTGGTAATTTATGGCAATTTATCGGTCATTCATGGTGAATTATCGCTTCGAGTTGGTCCAATCTGTCAATGCGATCAACGGATCGTTTCATAATTTTCATTATTCACTTCTGACGTCACTTTTTACATCCAAGGGGGTGAAAGGTACTTTTCACTCTCTCACTACTGAAAACTAGAATTTTAACCCCGCTTCATAGGCATTGAAAAGGGCTGAAATCATGCATGCGTTGTGAAATAGTATATTATGCACGAAGGGGGAGAAGATGGGCTTTATTGATAAGTGTATGTTTTCAGTGCGAGTCGTAGGCGAGCAAGCGCGAGCCGCCATGATTCATACTGTTATTTTATATAACAAATGCATGGATAATACGGCCATATCCATTTGATATGGTCGTGCTTTCAATGCCTGTGGAGAGGACCTTGAGTGCCGCTTTTCAAGGTCATAGATATATAATAAAAATTATTACGCCATAGATTTATACTTGCCTTTACATAGCAGCTCATAGGTATGTAATGGCCATTATATATCTATAAGGACATCATTTTTGACGTCATAGATATATAATGGCCATTACATGCCTATGAGCTGAGAAGGGGAACTTCCGGTTCGCTCCACAGGCATGAGAAACGGCCGTATTTATGCATGTGTTATATAAAATACTTTTGACATTTTCTCATATTTACTCTACCTTTCTGGATTGAACTTTTCGGTGGAAACTAGCTTCCAAAGACGGTCTTGACAAATGTTGTTGCAAAACTGCGGCAAGATCGAGATGGGTCGTCGCGTCAGCTTCAACCTGCCGCAACAAACTCTCCCAAACTCTTCGCATTCCGCTCGAATCTCTGGATTCTCCGGCTCGATTCCGGAAATCGTCGACCAGCCGACGCACGTTGGCGGAATGAATCTCCATTGCTCCACCCAATTCTTGGGCAAATTCCGATACTGAAACAATATCCAAAAATTCTGATCTTGTTATTCAAATTTAGAGAATTATATTCAAGAAGTCATTTTCGAAGTTCTTTTTCTTTTTCGTACTCAATTCGAATCCGACCTCTATTTTTCGCTTCCACGTAAGTTTCTCGTATTTTTTAGATCAAAATATTTTTCGAAACGTCACATATCTCTCTATAGATGTACCCGTGTAGAAAATTACAGGGGCAGATTTCCGTCCAGTTACGGCATTGCCTAGACCATCTAATCTAGACGGTTTTTTCGGGCCCTGAACCGGTGCAGACTACACTGAAAAAAATGATTGTTACGCAAATAACTATTTTCCACTAGTTAAATCATTTACAGTCAACTGTACCAGTTTTTTGGTAACAATAACTGCATGTGCAAAGTGAAGTTAACTAGTCAAACCTAGTAAAATTTGTCCAGTAAAAATAACATTATGGCTTAGTAACCTGTGCTAATTAAACTTGGTTAAATAAAAAGTAGTAAAGCTAACGTTGTTGATGGTTACTAATAGTATTTAATTACAATGAATTAATATGAATCTAAAATACATTTCATGCAAATTCATATACACAAAGATATGTATAAGGTGAATATAAAAACGAATAAATATATCATTGCATGCAAGACATAATAAGATAAAATAACCCATTCTGATGAAATAAATGACTTCTGGAATATATCATTTACTCAAATTTGTATATCATATATGTATTAATTTTCTATATGCGGATTCGAAGTTATAAAAAACTCTATGATGTTATAGTATTCTTGAGACAGGTGGAAATATAGAGGTTATAGAATGTTCTATATGTATACACTGTAAAGAATATTTTTTGTATTTTATACTCACTGTTTTTATATAATTATACCAAAACTTGTAAAAGTAGTTCGTATAAAGCGAAGTATAATTATACAAATTTGCAAATAAAATTTTGTATAAAAACGTGACTTTAAATGTAAATGTTTTACAGGTTATGTTTGTATTTTCACAAGTTTTTGTAAATTTACCTATTTCAAACTAGATCCGATTATTACCTCTCTGAAAAAGGGAAATTTACAAAATCTTGAGAAAATAAAAATATAATCTTTATTTTGGTATAATTATACAAAAACACAGTGGGTAAAATACAAAAAAATATTATTTACAGTGTAAATATATATAAGTTTACTGCAAATTATACACGAGTTTTATATATTTTAAATTATATTTTGAAAATTCCAATGAATTTAGATGGTTTTGAATTTTCGCGCTGAAAGTACTTAAAGGATTTCAAATTGTACATCCGGAAATAGATACTCATTTGAGTCTGGAAGTAAATCCTGCTTCCTGCTCGCCATGTGCTCCTCGCGTCGTCATGATGATCTTCCCTAACCAGCAAGTTAGCAACGTTGGCGAACATTAGCGAAGATCGTTTTTTTCGTGTTAAACATGGCATCGATAATACTAAAAAAGTTAGAAGAGTGGGAATTGATGGATTACGCACAAGCTTTCACTCGTGTGAATGCAACCCTCGCTTCGCTCGGGCAGCAAACTTCACACTCGTTGCAATCGCTATGTTTCATCCCTTGTAATGCAACATACTATTTCGATTATACCTTTTGAGTATTTTTCATATTTAAAAAATTGACTTTTTCGTTGCTTCGTCCATGACAAATATTGAACACGGCAGCTTCATTTAAACAAATATTTTTCGGAGTGGCTTTTTTTTAGTATGCAAACATGGTTCATTTAACTACATAAATTATAGTCACCGAAGAAAATGAAACTAGTTAGTGTAACTATAAATCTTTCTCAATTTTTCTATTTTGAACGGTTAAATTGGCATTAACCTGTGGTTAATTGAACTGTTCAAAAAAAGGTCTTGTGTACCAAAACAGTCAAGTTCATTCTACTATTTTCTCTTTGTTAAACTTACGATAAATATTGTTAAAAATAACAGTCAAACAAGTTGAAATTACCAGTTTCACTGGTTACTCTAACATAAATTTCTATAGTCAGTTTAACTAGTTGTGCACAGTAATCCGCTGTACGAACAATGCAGACTAGTAAAATCCTAGTAAACCATTACTAGTTTTTTTTTCAGTGTAGCCCGTCATCACTAAAAAAAGCTTTCTTAGTGTATCTTAAAATATTCGTTCGTATCTTTCCAAAAATACCCAGGATATTTAAAAGTATAAAAATTTAAAAAATGCACATTAAAAGCAAAGAAGTTTTTCTCATCATCTAGACAGCCTTTGAAATAATTTTTAACTTCAACCATCTAAAATAGGTTTTCACAAGATCGACTAAAGGACGGTCTATCCTGGCCCCCAATAGTTTCTCCGGTAATTTTCTGTACGTTTAAATTTTGTTTTTAAACAAATGATCCTGCACTAACCGTTTAGAAGATACTGCAGAGGGTCCAGAGACAGTGTGGCAACCTAGTGTCTTTCTTGCTGATTGGCTCAGTTTTCTTATACATATACTATAGATAAATAGTATACCACACCATAGAAAACTTCAACTTAAAATGGTGGCATCCCTTCTCAAAATGGCGGCATCCGGCTAGGTTACCACACTGTATCTGGACCCTCTGTAGAAGATACATGACAGTGAAGCCATTTACTTCTGTAGAGTTTAAACTTCGAGAATTTATATTTATTCGAGACTAATAACTGTACGCGAATTCTGATGAATTCATTTGAATTTCTTTGAAACTAAATTTTCTTTGAATTTCCTTGAATTTCATTCAATTCCCTCGAATTCGCTTAAAGTCCCTTGAAATCCCTTAAACTCTCTTGAATTCCCTTGAATTACCTTGAATCTAGAACTCGCTTGAGTTCTTTAGAATTCTCTTGGACCTGAGAATCCTCAAAAAATGACAGACTGATTGTAATCCATCAAAACATTTTTTGGACCAAACTGTGAAATACATGTTCATTTATTTTTACCATTGAATGACAAATTGTCGAATTGTATACTCTACAGAAATTAAGAGTGTTCAAAATTCTGTAAAAACCTGATGCCGACGGGTCGCGTTTTGGGTTTGCAACCCGATCTTGCTCGAAAATACGAATCGGCTCGCGAAAGTTTAATTATAGGATTTCCTAAAATTACTGAAAATTGTCGGAAATTCTTTAAAAAATTCTAATTGAAGTTTCGGTCTGGTTTGGGTTTTTGGGCAGAAGTTATTTCGCACATCACTAACAGAAACAGATAGTTTTTTCATGATGTGTCTTGTGAAATGCTAGTGCTGGAACTATACAAATTTTTAATGTTTTTTCTCCATTAAAAAAAAAGAAAATAACCCCTGTTTGCCAAATAAAGAGTTGATATTTAGCTTAGTATAAAGTTTTTGAAAAAACCTCTTCTTTACGTTTTTTTTTTTTACTTTTTTGGGATTATCTCGAGAACCACTACAGCTACTGCTATAAGTAAAATGGTCGTTGGATTGAGGATTCAACAGTTTATCGAAATTATGTATCCATTGTTGTCAAAAGAGTTTTCTACATTCATTTATAGAGCGATATGTGATTTTTCGAGAAAAAAAATTTGGACTCCAAAAAACTCAAAAACCTGACGTGTATAAAGCAAGAAACTGAATTCGGATTCGAATTTAGCACGAAAAACTAGTTAGAAAATGAAACTTTTCATTTCATGGACATATAGGTCGTATTTTGTTGTACAGCGAACGCATAATCAAATAAATCACGAAAATACTCATTTTTAACAGATTTCGCGACCGATACAGAACCTTTCAATATGTATGTACCGAGATAGCACCTTGTCATTCGCACACGTCGAAATGTCCACTCATTTGCTTTCGATAAGAAAACTGAGCCCTTCAAATTTAAAGACTAAATATTTGTACAATTGGAAACTACCTGCCTTTGAAATTGAATTTTATTCCAACACTATAACAGCCTAATATTTTATCAATATTAGAACTCCACAATCTCGAATAAACGTCAAATAACAGTGAGTATGATTGACATCAAATATATCACAACAAAGTGAAGCTTGACCCATAAAATCGAACACCTCTATAATATCATCGAGAAACCCCGTCTCGATATTAAATAAACGTCTAGGAAGCGTTTTGCTGATATCGGTCGCCTCAATTGACATTTGACCCGCTGGAAAACTTTGAAATCGAGTGAAATTGACATCCAGTAAAGGCGGTAGCACTACAACAAAATGCCCCAACTATCATACTATCGACCTGTTCGACGGCATTAAACAAGCTTTTCAGCCTCGATAGATCGTGATGAAAATAACGTCAAATACACTTCAAATATATTTCACATTAAGTTTTTCAATGTGAATAAAAATTCTGTCACATTTCATTATCAGTTGACATTTTTTCATCGGAACTTTAATTTGACATGTGAAATTTAGACACTGCGCAAGAAAATGTAATTTAACTTACATTGCATTGCCAATCAAATTAGACAAAATAATGCCAAAGAAGATTGCGATGAATCTAATTTAAAATTGCAAAATTGTATCATTCCCTTCAAATGAGAAGTGTTTAATTTTGAAGGAATTGATTTCACAATTCTCGATGTGAGTTTTTACTTTAGGTCATTACTGTAAGACTTTACATCTATGTATTTCCTTATGCAAGCTCTTGTGTTTCTATGGCTTTTTATATCTCTTCGAATTAGGGTCTCATTCACACATTCTAACCATTCTTTTTTTCGGCTTGCCTCTGGATACGCTACCGCATTTACCTCACCTCGATATACTTGTTTCGACAGTCGTCCATCTTTCATTCCCTCAACATGCCCAAACAATCTCAACAAATTTCGTTACTGACTTTGTCCATTAGCGTTTTACCGCACACCATGCGCAGCTATTGCATGCCAATCGCTTTAATTGTACTCTTATCCTTTTCTTACTATGACCAGGTCTCGCTAGCGTACAGCACGGTGGACGTTCTTAATAATAAATTATGAGAATGTAAAAAAAAGGATTCTAGCTTTTCAAAAGACCTACAACTTTTTCTCAAATATTTTTTGATAGGACTTATCATTTTGGTTTTATTCATCGAAAATACTATGAAAAAATCCAAGATTCAAAATTTGAACCAAACGACGCAAAACACGGGAAAAAGGATCAAGGAGGAATTATAGCTTTTAAAAAGTCCTACAACATTTATTCTATCTATTTTTCATAGGACTTTTCATTTTGGTTTTATTTATCGAAATTACTATGAAAAAAATCTAAAATTCGCTCTGAATCATTTTTCGATAGAACTCGTCGTTTTTAATTTATTTATCGAAATGTATATGCAAAAATCGAAAAGTCCAATATTACGCCAAAAGACGCGATATACGTAAAAAGTCTCAAAGAAGACTTGTAGGAGTTTTTGTGTTATTCAGCAAAAATGCTAGCAAAAATGTCCTATTTTTAGCATAAAAAAGCGACATAGAGAAGAAAGTTTGAATAAAGAATTGTAGCTTTTCATTGTATGCATCATATGTATCAGAGCTTTGTGCAATTTAATCTTCAATTATACTCAATTATGTAGAAAATTCAAAATATGAAGATTCATTGACCAACTGGGATCTAAAAGAGATGTTTTTGCTAAAGTTTCATTCAAGCTCAATCTTCCTAGCGCAACGGGCAGTTTTTTAAATTTTAAATAGTAGAATTTCAAATGTCTAGTTTTTGCATGGTTTTAAATTTTTAGAGTTGGAAAGCCTTTCGCCTGTTTCAGCTCGCTCAGGGCTAACGTTACGGAAAATTCCGTAATACTAGCCCTACCGTGATGAAATTTTTTTGATGATTTAACATTAAAGCCAAAAAGTTTTTGATAATTGAATCTAAAATTACTCAATTTCAAACTCTTTCGATTCAAAAATTGTTTACATTCTTTCAAACTTAAAACTGACTATCCATCAGACTTTTAGTTTGAAATTTTACAAGTGAAGTAGTACAAAAGAAATTTGTTCAGAAATGTTTAATATTGTTATTTAAAATTATTCTATTGCAATCTTTATCAAGTACTGAATTGATTATACTTACATTTAAAATTATTAGTTTCAAAAGCGAAACGCCGTAAACAATATTATACTATTTACATTTGCATAATATTATTCTAATTGGAATCAGTATTTTGTATTGGATTTATTGACCTAGAAGCTAACATTATTAGAGCTCGTTCATGATAAGAAAATTTGTTTTATTTTTTTTTTCAAAAAATATGTATTCAAAAATAAGTCATATAATCTTAATAAATTAAATTTGGGAAAAGTGTGAAAAAAAAACTAAAAGTTGTTCAGTTGTATGGATCAAACCTCAGTCGAGTTAAAGATCAAGTGCAAAGTTGAGTGCTCTTATTACATAAAAGACAGTGAACTCTATAAATACATGTTTGTGATACAAGAAATCAAAATAAGCTAGAAAATTGTAAGTTATATGAAGAGGGATGAAAATAAATGAATATGATGCATTTTTTTAGAAAAGAAAGATTAGTTTGGACTCAGAATATCATTTTCTTTGAGGGGCATCATCAAAAAGAGCAAAATAGGCGCAAGATCTCCAACCTGGCCAATTTGGCGTGAATGCTTGCATTTTCTTGTAGTAGGATGTTTCAGGAAATTGGCCTCATGCCTAAGATTATACGTTTATCAATCACCGCACGCGACATTGGCACCAATAGCTGTTTTAATTAATATAACTGATAACCCCATTATTAGTCTACAAGGAATTTCAGGTAATTGTCGAAGTCGATTACATATCTACCTCAAGTGACAAAATTGCACACATCCCTGACATACTCATTGACTTTAGTGAATAGTGTAATTTCTGAATGTATAAAAAGGGCTAAGTGCCTGTTTAGTATAGCAATTTCAGATTTGAAGTTCAGGAAATGAAAGCTTTCTGCTTTCTAATCATAATAATTGATCAGTGTTGTAATTATATAAAATTAAAAAGGTTCGATTTTCAATATGCAAGATACGAAATTGGAAAAATTTTAAGAAATTTTTTAATTTACAACTAAAAAGTTTTGAACAGTCTAATTCTCCAAAAAAATTAACATTTTAAAGTTGTTGACCTTTCATATAACGTTTTTATTCTTCTAAATCTTTCGAATTTCCTCTTATAAAAATTGTAAGGAAATTCTGATAGAACTTCTATGGATTTGTAGGAATCTGTGATATGAAATTCCATTGAAGGACCCTGTAAATTCTTAAAATATTTCGCAGAATATTGTACCTTGATTGTTTTGAAAATGTTCAAAGAAATAAATCGTTAGAATTTTCGACCTGCTGTCCTCAAATCCTATTTTCGTCCTGGAAAGTGGATCGAAGGAGAACTAAAAATAGATCCCATTTCATCTTGACTACCTCATGATTAGGAATTACCCCGTTGCGTTGTGTCAAATCTATACACGACCTCTTTTTATCCCTATTCTTTTTCTCACAATATTGCAATCACTTTGAAATCACACGCTGTTGAATTACCATTTCGTGCAAAGGGCCAGCAATCTATTTGCTAATCGCAGGCATGCACTTGCCTGTTTTGCGTATGAGACATTAAAAAAAAAACAATCTTTTTTAAACAGTTTTCATTTTCGAAATTAAGAAGATTTTTCCTATGGGGTCGAAAATTATGGCATTTTTTTCAGTAAAAAGGAATGTTTGTATTTTGTATCTCTACATAACAGATCTTCAATTAGGTATACAGTATATTCAATGAACAATAATACATTTTTTGATAAATTTTTTCAGAATAGAATTTTGGGAAAATGAGCAAAAAATAATAAGATTTGGTTGATTAATTATGGTGATCACAAATAACTATTAAGAAGTCGAAGTAAATGGCCACAGTATGATAACAACTTTTAAAATAGAAATCGATATCCGAACAACAGAACAGTTGAATCTGTAATTGTTTATTTAACCATACTTATTGAAGCTCTTGTATTTTTTTCTTTCGCTTACAGAAAATCATTATTTTGATTCAATCATCATTGATAGCTTACCTTGTTGTTTGAAATATTATTATCTACCTGGCCAGATAAATTCATCCAAATATAAATTGCAGATAATATTTTAAGGAACAAAATGAGCAATCAATGATAAAGATGGAAGAATACTATTTTTTCTACAGCGTAGGAAAATAGAATTTATAAACTGATTTAAAAATGGGAGGTAAGGTAACTAGTGAACTTCCCTAATCTTCTTAAAAAAAGGATGAACAATCATTAGACAATATATTTTTTGGAACATTTTGATATAAAATCGAGTTTTTTGTTAATTTAATAATGTGTCTAAGAATTTTTTGAGCCTAAAAGTCTCTTTTGGTACAATCCAGAGGAATTTTTTCACAATTTTCTAAATAAGTTTTCTACCTTCTTTCTGAAGAAATAAGCTCATGAATGTAAAAATTTCTAAATTTTCATTGTTTTCAATATGAAAAATTTCAATTTAAAATATTTTAATTTAAAAATTTAGCAATTTAAAAATCCATTTGGTAATTTGAGACGTATTCCATTCACTACTGTTTATTTTGAAACTAGTATCTTTAACGTATACAAAACTAAACATGGAATTTTTTATTAATACAAATCAAGGGTTTTTAGTCTATTATTATTAACTTTCAATCAAAAAACTCTTTAGTTTTGAGCATTTAAAGCTTAAAATCATTCAGTTTTGAATATTTTCTACTTGAAATTGTTGCATTTGATTAAACATGCCTACTAATAGAGCTAAGAATCACGAATTGTCCTGCTCATCAGGGGAATACGTAATGACATAAGTTCATACAATTATAGGGCTTTGGGGAAAATTATTTTTAGCTCGTTAAATAGGGTGGCTGCCCCCCGGATGAGTGATGTCTTATTAATTATTCGTGAATAGGAAATAAACCTCACGCGAAAAAATATATTTCGAAAGTTATAAGGAGAAGTTACTTTTGCTTTTGCTAATGCAAACACGGTCAAACATTAATTATCTTTTCAATATTATTTAAAAATATTTTCCTTTCTATATTCATGAAGAAAATGTATAAATTAATATTTGTATGTGTCTATCTAATAATGACATATTTCTGTAAAATTATAAAGGTCTGATAATCTCTACTTAAAAATGATTTATTACATAATTTATTACTTAAAATTAAATATAAAATGTCTGTCTGTGTAGTTGAATCAAGCTATTCGTATGATTCTGTCTACATTTCAGCAACTCATTTAAGTTACGATCGTACGATTTCATGAAACGGTCTCTAGAAAAACTTTTAGGATTACCTCACAATTCTCCAATTGTGGTTGGTCTCTTGTACTGCAGGGATAACGGATGGAAAAGCACTGAGAAGGACGGATGTATTTAGAAGTTCTTGAGTTAGTGGTTGCTAAGAAACTCTCCAGGATTCAAATTAAATTAGGATTTAAACTGGTGAATGATTTTATGTTAAAGTACATAAAAGAGGCAATGCAAGCTACTTGAGTTAAGAAAAATTTTATAATCAGGATAATTTGTATGCCATATTTATTTTTAGTTATATCTCTGATGGTTAAAACTTTCCCTCTTAGGTAAAAAGGTGATTGTGATAAAATTATCATTTGAATGTTTTATTGGTGTATCCGAATGAGATTGTCCGAGCGCTATGCTAGTATATAATAATAATGGGTTCTAGGTATATAGTACTTGAATCTTTGCCAAAGTTTACCGATGGTCGACTTAAGAGCAACAGCTGCACACCTGACACCATCCACAATCCAAAATATTGTATACAAATTGTTGAGTAATTTTAATGCTATTCTACAAAGGCTGGCTTTCATCTGAACAAAGTAGAAAAAGAAGTAAAGAAATGATAATTAGAGCAGAAAACTCAAGAAGCCTAAGAGAATTTCAGAGGCTGTGAATCTACCGTTGTCAGTTTTATATTTAGAAGAAGAACCTTTCTGAAAAAGAAACAGCATTTAACAACATCTATAATAAAGATGACCTTCTTAGGTTCAACTTAAGACATTGGAAAAGTATCTAGCGCATCTTAGATTTTAGTGACACCATGTTCTGTGAAAGTGTGTACGTGAGGTGAAGACGGGGTATCAACAGTGGGGTAACACGGGGTACCATTAGCACCTCTATTTATTTGGAAAAAAAACAATTGATATTTCGTAAATTTCTCAATATAATTTGTTTTCTCTTTTTTCTGTGTTTCTCACATTGAATGCAGATTATAACTCTCCATCTGGTTCACTAATTTCATTTCGTAACGGTTTTTGTCACTTTTTCTGAATTTACTAAAGATGGTACCCCATTCTGCCCCACCAGTGTGGCAAAACGGGGTATTTCGTACTTTTCGAACAAAAAATAGGAATCAATTTTTTCCTAATTAATTAAAAGAAAAATAAATAGATTCACATCACAAAAGGAAAAAATTAAGATACTCCGTACTGCTGCACCTAACCCTATTAAAATAAATTAATAAATCGAAGGGACAACGGAATTTTCCAGGCATTGGTCTCTAAATTGTTGTATGAATAATTCATTTTTTTATGGTATGTATACATTGAAATGTGAATTAGAGTATACATTGAACGGCACATTAAACTAGCATGAAGCGTGTCTCTCACATAGATATGTATTCAAATACGAAATTCACTGCTGGAAATGAAAATTTAACTCGAAGGCTATCATACTCATAGATTACTTGCAACTATCATAAGTTGCTTGCAAATTAAATTCAAGTTCTAATTAACTCCAGAATTTATTTAATTCAACTTATTTTTAATTCTGTAACTTACATTTTATTCAGAATATATCGCTTGATTATAATTTCATGAGTTCAAGGTATCATTAATGATGGTACTTAATATACATAATGGAACATCGAAGATGGAACGATCAATAATTAAGTTTTCACCAAAGTTGAACAGAGTTTGCTCACAGCCAAGTTTAGCTCAAATTTTCTATTCCTCCATGAAGGGTACATTCACACATTCACAATTCAATTCAATACAAACTTACGCCCGTATTTTCTATCGATCTGGAATGACTCTGAATCTCAAATTAAATTCTCATTCTCATTGAATTTTCGATCACATTGAATTAAGTATAATCTCACTTTTTCAATAACCGAAGAAAGGACTTCTACGTAAATTTGTTATTCAGTAGGATTTTCAATAAATGAATATGCTAAATGAAATAATTGCTTTGATTCAAAACCATCAGGAATTTGACCTCTTCAACATTCATATTTGGAGAGGTTATTCATCAAGAAGGCAAAAGGAAAATGTAATAGTCAAAAATTATTTTTTTTTTCAGATGAATATGTGACGTGAAAAAATCGATTCACCAGGAAAAATACTTTACACGAGTATAACTTTAATTAAGACACTATTACCTTAAAAGAACTTCATATTTTTTAACTTTTGTGGTAGAAGCTATGAAGATATTGAAATAACAGTAAGTAGGCTAAAATCCTGTTTTCAAAATTTTTTTTTTCCAGACTGAGCAAGTATTTTGAATTTTTTAAGGTTCATTAGGAACTTATCTTCCCCTAAAACTAAACATAGCCGGTTTTAAATAATAATTTTGCATAATAATGCTTTTGAAATGTCTTTTAACCAAATTATTGGTTATAAATAAAGTAAATTAATTAATTGAATTTATTTAAGTTAATGAGGTTTAATTCATTTGAATTAGTTTTTGTTTTGTGTGAAAGTTACATCTAGTGTTTAGTAAACTTTGTCCCGCATTGGAAATCTCGTGACTGCTCGTGACCACTGTTGAAATTACAGAATCAATTGCTTCTCTGTAGGTTAAAGGCCACTCTGATTGTTGAATCCGGTTTTCAGAATACAAACGGATACATCTCTAATCATTTGCTTCAATTTAACCGTAAAATCCATCCCAGTTCGTTGTTTGGAATGCGTTTGAATATCGAATTGGTTTAACGAGGATCGTAAAAGGGGCACGCACAAACACTAGGAAATATTAACGCTAGGCACACCCTCGGATTTCATTGGTTATAAATTTTCCCCATATAAAGATTATACTCTACCAGAAAAATTCGCTTTTTAACTTTTGATGATTTTAATGTAATCGAATGGGCAAACTCATTTGCAAATTGTGATAATAAAAAACGAAAAATGCGTACAAGTTTGCTTCGTAAAAAATGTAGTCTTTTTATTTTCTGGGTGACATAACTAATAAACATCTTTCTTCAATTTATTATTTTATTGGATATTTTCTATTTTCCTGAAGCTGAGCATTGTAGATTATAGATTTGAATTCATTTTCATTGTGTTAACAGAGCTGTTGAAATTTTTAGGACTTTATGGAATTCTGAGAAGTTTTAATAAATTTCGGGGAAGTTTAGAGAAATTCAAAATAAATTCATCAAGCATCAAGTTTTACAGTAAAGAGGATTCTATTATACAATATTGGAAACATCTTAACACTGATAAGACAAATAAGTCTCTGAAAAATGATTAAATTATTTGAAGGGAGGATATATAAGTTATGAGTTGGAATCTAGTAGCTATATCTGTGTAGATTTTTTTCATTGATAAACGATAAGGGAATATGTAATCAGCTGCAGTGTATAATATAGAGAACGCGTTGTGGTATCTCGCCATATCTGCATTTTCCTGGTAACTTATTAGTTGCGCTATGTGATGAAGATTGTGGGGTAAATTTAACAAGCACATCTTATCAATAAATCTTGCGGTTGACTGCAGGGCCAAAAGTGATGATTTCGACAGACTGAAATACTGGACGTGATCAATAGATGAGGGTGAGTAAAGTTAACCTGCAGACTGCAATATCGCTCCCTTGCTGACTATCCTGATACCGCGAATAGAACCAATCTCTTCCAGATGACCAATTCTCGCATATGCTATAACCCTCAGCACTATCTATAATACACTTGTTTAAATGTGAAATACAAATATTGCGAAAACGATTTTTCTATTAAATATTTGTTTATTTTTAACAGCTGAAAAACAAATACACGCGCTGCACGCGTGATTATTATTCTTCTTGTTTCACACAATTTTTAAATTCAAATGTGAAATTGATATTGATACAATACTTATTATGTATTTCATAGTATTTATTAAGGTTAATGTACCCGTAATCGTCATGGTCCCAATAATCGTGAAACTTGGTTATAATTTGAATATATTGTTAAAAAGTATGTTAAAAGTAACGTTTAATTATAAAGCACATTTATTTTTAGCATTTTATAGTAGCAAATGGAAAATAAATGCATTCAAATAAAATAAAAAGCAATAAAATTGACGTCATGATTACTGGGACATTTACCTTATCTAAAATGGAAGAAATGAGAAGCAAGGACAATATTTTTATAATTTATGAAAATTGATATCTTGACTTCATAATTAATATACCTATAATATTTTTGTACATTATATAGACAATCAAATTGTAGCATTTTTGTTCAATAATACCAATTTTTGCCGAAAAACATTAACATAACATAACAAAGAAATGGTTCTAAATTGTAAATATTTCAAACCTAATGTTCTTTTGTGTAATATAACCAATTTCCGGTGAAATTGTTAACATAGCCTCAAACTGTTCAAAAATTATTAATCTTCTCAAAATCTAATTATTTCTGTTAAAAAATGCCAATTTCAGGTGAAACACACCAATATAACCTAAACTTGTTAAAAAATTATAAATATTCTTTGAAATCAAATAGTTTTTCATTAAAAATACCAATAATTCCCGACGAGCACTAACATGACCTGACAGAAAATGGTTCAAAATTGTAAATCTTCTTCAAAATCTAATGAATTTTGTGTAAAATATCCTATTTCCTGTAAAAAAAAACGTTAATATTACCTGAAACTATTCGAAAATTGTAAATCTTGTTCGAACTATAATGACGTTTTTTTATTATCAGTTTTTGGTGTAAAACGCTAATGTACCCTAAGGTTAAAAAATGATGAACCTTTTAAACTTTAAAATCTAATTATTTTTGCCTGAAAATGTCAATTTCCGGTAAAAAAAAACGCTAACGAAACCGTAAAACGTAAATTGTTAACAAATTTTTAATAATTGAAATCTAATCATTTTTTATTTAAAATACCCATTTTCCGGTGTAAAACGTTAACATATCATATAACTATTGAAACCTGGGAATCTTGATTACGATTTTTGTTTAAAAATGCTAATTCCGCCTGAAAAAAATTAACATAGCCTCAGATTTTTAGAAATTTCAATTCTCCTTTGAAACTTATTTATGATTTTATATTAAAATGATTCTTTTAAACGAATGCTAATTTCCAGAGAAAAGCACTAACATAAAAAAGGTATAATATTTTCAATAATTTATTAAATTATTTGAAAGTATAATTATTATAATCGCGCCAGGCAGAAGTGATAACTTCATATGATGTATGTATCAGATTGTATGATACTGTATCAAATTCTATCATAGTACATGATATTGTATCACATTGTATGGTATTGCATCATATTGTATTATTTTGTATTACATTGTATCATGGTATATGACATTGTATCATATTGTATCATATAGTATAATAGTGCATCATTATAGTGTATCACAGTGTAACTTGGTAGAGCATGCTGTATATCATATCATACTTACCATATTGTATGATTTTGTTTCGTGATGTATCCCATTGTATCATGTTGTATTATATTGTATCATATTGCATCATATTGAATCATACCATATGATACGGTATAAAAGTATATCATATTGTATCATACTGTATCATAATGTATCATATAGTGTGGCAGTGCATCATATTGTGCCATGATGTATCACATTTATTGTATTGCATCATATTGGATCGTTTTGCATCATATTTCGTATCATAGTATATCATACTGTATCATACTGTATCATATAATGTGGTAGTGTATCATATTGTATAATACTGTATCATATAGTGTGGTAGTGTATCATATTGTACAATACTGTATTATATTGTGCCATGTTGTATCATATTTATTGTATTGCATCATATTGGATCGTTTTGCATCATATTTGGCGCGTCCCCAGGTGGCAGATAGGGGACTTCTCGCTGGAAACAGAGGGTAGGGCGGAAATAAAATAGGCCCCGCGGACCAAACACACGATTGGTGACCGTCGCAGCCCACTGGGAGTGCTCCGAACCATGTACGGTCTTTCCGCCGTTATGGTGTAAGGGCTGCTGTGAGCTTGCTCTGCCGAGGTGTAAGCTGCGACCGGGCATCTGGAGCCAGCCCCTTCGGGCTTTGATCGGGGAGTGCGTGGTGGCTGCAGAGATCGGAACCTGCAGTGTTTCGGGCGAGTCCCGTCCGTCCATGTATTCCGGGACCGGTTAAACGAAGGCTGGGCCAGAATACTGGGGTAGGACTTAGGTCCGAGGGTATACCCGTTCCCAGCTACTTCGGCCCGCCCCTCCACGCACGATGCGCTGGTGATGACCTTAGTATGGCTTGTAAAGACAGAAATCGGAGAGGGAGCTAGGAGACGCACGTTGAAGAGGAGCTGGACTTCAGCAACTGCTTCGACGTGGTGGAACGTGGCGAGCTTAAGTCTGATGCTGCTGAGATGAAGAGGTGCTTCGGAGACTCACAGGATCAGCCGGATAGGTAAGGTAGCTCAAAGAGAAGTCTCTCTTGAGCTCCACCTTGAAGGAGGAAACGGCTTCCGTCAGCACGCAGACGAAATCGCAGAAACCACTAGAGGAAGCGACGGACAGGCGTAAGTGGGAGAGGGAAACGGCCCTCAGCCCACCCAGCGGATCTGGAGCGGAGAAGCCAGCCTCGAAAAAGACCAGGACCCAGGAAGGTATCGCCTGGTCTAAGGTTGGCAGGAGGAAGAGCAAGAAGGAGAAAACGGAGGAAAAGAAGAAGCCTGAGAAGGAGGTGTTGCCTCAAAGGGACATTGTGCCCGATAAGGGACAAGGTGTTCCCAAGAAGAAGAGAAGGAGAATCCCGCGGGAGGCCGTGACCATCACGCCAGCCCCGGGGATGAAATATTCGGATGTCTTGAGGGACATCCAGAAGAAAGTCAAGGCTGAGGACCATGGCGTGAATGTCAAGTGCATCAGGCAGACGATGACGGGCGACGTCCTCATTGAGGTGGGTGCCAAGGCGAAGGAGCGGCAGCATTTTGGGTATGCCATTTGGGAGGCCCTCGGACAAGGCGGGTTTGTCCGACACCTCGTTCTGAAGGCGCAGGTCGTGGTCTACGACATAGTCGAGACCACGGAGGCTGCTGATGTGGAGGCAGCGGTGAGGACAGCCCTGGGAGAGCCTCGCCAAAACGAGCAGCAGATGCTGCATCCTAACTTTCGTCAAGCTGGATGCGGCCGCTGCTGCCAAAATGGAGAGGATTGCCCGACTGAAGGTGGGTTGGGTGAACTGTCGCGTAGAAAGCACATAGCGCCAAAACCCGGTGCTACAAGTGCCGCACTCTGGGGCACGTTGCCCGAGAGTGTGCTGCAGAGGTTCACAGCAAATGCTGCAGGAGATGCCTCAAAGAGGGCCATAAGGCGGCGGAGTGTCAGAATCTGGCAACACCCCGCCCGCAAGCTACTGCCAGGAGTAAGATGTAGAAGATGTGAAAAGAAGAAGTCCAAGTTGACAAGACAGATGAGCGCCGAGGTACGGCGAAATGGCCTTACTCCCATGTTCCTGAAGTAATGCGAAAGCGGTTCCGGGAGGATGGGTTGGTCGGTACAAAGGTGTTCGTTAGTGGGTATTGCCGTTTTTTTAGGTCGAGTCCCACACTCACCTTCGTTCCTTAAGGGCTTACGGCTCCTAAAGTTCGAATGTGGTCAGTGCATAAAACATTTACAATTCTCACTTCAAACAAAAAAAAAAAAAAAAAAATTAGGATGTATCATATTGTATCATATAATATGATATTGTATCATACTGTATCATATTACATCATATTACATTATATCGTATCATATTGTGTCATATAGTGTGATGATGTATAATACTGTAGCATATTACGTCGTATTGCATTATATTGTATGATACTGTATCATATTGCATTATAGTATATGATATTATACCACATTGTATGTTATTTCATCATATTGTATTATTTGGTATCATATTATATCATAGCATATGATATTGTATGTTATTGTATCATATATTGTGATATTTTATCATATTATATCATACTGCATCATATTGTATCATATTGTGTCATATTTCATCATATTGTAGGATACTGTATCATATATAGCGATATTGTATCATATTATATCATACTATATCATATTGTGTCGTATTGCGTCATATTGTATGATACTCTAGCATATTCCATCATATTATATGATATGGTATCACATTGTATGATATTGTATCATATTGTATGAGAAAGAGAGAGATGGGGGGGGGGAGGCGCCCATACTATGATACAATATCGCGAAAACCGGGGCGGCGGGGAGAAGTGGAAGAAGCGAAGGAGAGATAGAGAGGGAGAGGGATTGAAAGAGTCAGTCAGTGGGAGAAGCGGAGAAGAGATAGAGGAGAGGAAGCGTTACACGTGGAGCCTTACCAGTGAAGCCTTACCCTTACCTACTTTTGCGAGTTGACACCGTGCCATAAGAAGTTATCACTTCAACAGCCAATATAATAATAAGTAAGATGAGATACGAATAAGATAAATAAGATATAAATTTCATTTTTTGATGATATATGTAGCTCTTGTGTAGAGAAAGCTCATACAAGAGAATGTTTTATTTCGTGAAGGAAAAAGATTCTGTTATTACAAAATTTCATTGTTTTCTGGCCCGAGGCTTGAATAGAAGAAAAAGAAACCAAACTAAAAAATATAAAAGGTCGTGAAGTATGAACAACCTGAGGAAATTTGTAAGTAAATATAAGGATCCGATCGAGTGAGACTACTTTGAAATATTAAGTAGTTTTCTTTCTCTTTTCACCACTTTCCCTATAACCCACATTGATATTCCTCGATTGCTTTTTAAAAGATGCCATCTATAGGCATTCTGATAAAAATTTGACATAAGACGTGAAAATACTCTTAAAGAATATCTTTTTAATTAGAGGGTTGGAACAGATTTAAATTAGGAAGGAATATTGAATTTAGCCACGTTTAGTGAGCTACATATCACAACCTCTGTTGTTTCTCTAACAATGCAAGATTTTTTATAGGTGTGCTTTTATCTAAAAATCAATGTCCTTTTTTTACTTCTTGGAAATAAGGTCAATTACAAATAAAACACAATCTACCTGTAAATATAACCTTTTTTGTAGAAATGTATACTTCCTTGCGGAACTGATATCACTTATATGGGGTTGGCCAGAAAGTCTTTATCGTTTTCATCGTTTTATTTCGCAATGCTTTCTACAAAATTTCAATGAACACTAATCTATGATATATGCACTATCTTTGTCTATTATTATAGACTCTATTATTATTTTTATTGTCTCCATTTCTATTGTCTATTATTATAGACAAAGATGGTGCATATATATTATATATTAGTGTTCACTGTAATTTTGTAGAAAGCATTGCGAAATAAAATTATGAAAACGATCAAGACTTTCTGACCAACTCAATAAATGAGGAAAAATGTCTACGAATCATCAATATACTTCTAATTACACTTTCATATCATTCCGTTTTTTCGACGTGAAAAGATCAATCAAAGTGTCTGATGCACTAAAGTATGGCACTGATCAGAAGTATTTATACACGGCATCAATATAGACTTTACCTCACTTCGCAAGAAGGATCGTAATTTTATTTCCTCACAATTAGAAGAATGAAAGCGATTCAGTACATGGACACATCTTTTTAGTTCCTCCGCTTTCTCGTTTTTACGACTATCGATTTTTCTTTGAAAACATAAATCTCTTAAATGTAGCGAATCAAATTACACGTTAACTAGCGCCCTTAAAAATTCCGAGCAGCATTGACTTAATTGCTCGAGCAAGTGAATTGTCTGGTAAAATACGAATTATAGAGGTAAACGCCCAGTGGTTAGAGTTTCATTACAGTTATAAAGGGTCTAGCTACTTAAGAAGGAAACAAAGTGATTATAAAAATAAAAATAAATGGAAAGAAAGGATAGGGTTAGATAACATCTGCCTGCAGTTATGATTAAAGTTTCTGCAATATTTAATCAATTTGAAATATGAATTACAATGAAAAAAATCTGCCCGCTTCGCGGGCACATTCTCATCGCGCGCTTCGCTCGCAAGTTTGAGCGCGCCTAGGGCGCGCGACGATTTGTAGATCTTTTTTAGGTGCACAATTTTGGTGGAATGATCTTTTCTCGTATCTTGCATAGTTTTACAGCAAAATGGAATTTTTCATTATTTTTTTGTGCGATCAAAATTAGAATTTTTTATTTTTCAAAAAATTCAAAAAGTTGTTATGAAAATATTATAGGGTGTTCAAAAAGCAACGTTTTTCTTCTCTTGACTTTTGTCATATCGTGCGTTTTTCGGCTTAAAATGTTCATTCTCGTTTGTTTTTTGAAATTTTGAAAATGGTATAACTCAAGTATTTTTTTTTTATCACGAAAAGTCATGAGGATATTTTGTTTGCCATTTTCCGTACTACTAATAACCGTAAATAGAATTTTCAAATCTTCAAAAAAAGTGGTCTCAAAAATTTTCAAAATGTGCTCACTTTTTGAATTTTCATCCAAAATAGCTGGTTAACGAAATCGTTCTTTCTTTGTAGGCCATAAAAAAGTGTGCCAAAGCACAATCCGATCTGATCAATCTTTCGAAAGTTATCGTGCCTACACGATACAGACAGACGGACAGACAGACAGGCAGGCAGACAGACATGCAGACAGACAACTTTGTAAAAATTGTTTTTTCTGACTCAGGAGGTCTCAAAACGTGGAGATTTGATGAAAACCGACTATGTCAAATTTTACATAAAACCAATACCTTCTCATTAGAATGAGAATGTAAAAAGTTTAGCAGTACGTTTTTATAATTTGAATTGCATTAACTTTCGTTCCGTTAAACGAGTTAGTAACGCAGCGCGAATGAAAATAGATACAGAAGAAATAAAAGGAAGAGATATAGTAAAATAGAATAAAATAAAGTAAAAGCGGCTAATTAATGAAAAGTACAGTTTTTCAAATAGACTCAATGGGAACTGAGCAAAGTAATTTATAACATGTCCTATTTCAGTTGCAACTTTATCTGTGTAAACGTATAAAGTCTCTCGTCAGAGATATAACGAAAATTGGATCGTATAAAACACTCGATGAGATGCATTTCTGTGCATATTGTTTTTGTTTCACATCTCTGGAAAATATATTAATATAATTTTGTCTTTTGCAGCAAAAAAAATATTTCGAAAAATCGAAATGCAAATCACTCAAAAGAATTTAGAACCTTTCAAGTACAAAATTTAGCTTTTTTCTGAATTCCAAGGACGTCCAATTTTCGAGTTTGAAAAATCTTAGCTTTCATATAATACTTTTTTAACAATCTCAGTATAATAGTAATGTAAATCATAAATCTCAAATAACTTCTTCTAAAAAAAGTCTGATTTATGTAGGTATACCATTAAGCCATTTCCCTTTCAGGGTAAGCGTGACACTACCCGATTCGGGTAGTGGTTCTAGGTGGATAGTTTCTTGTAGTAAAATAACTACTACGAGTGTGGGCTCACCACACCCACGATGTGCCAACAGCACTCAGTTTTCTCGAATGGTCACCCATCCAAGTACTAACCGCGCCCAACGCTGCTTAACTTCAGTGATCTGACGAGAACTGTTTTTTTCAGCGTGGTATGGCTGTTGGCATTATAATTATTTATAATGTATATCCATATATATATATAAAATCTCAAGAACCTTGAGATTTTCGTAAAATAAATTTTGTCGAATAAATAAATAGCGACACATATGAACTTTTATATATTGCTTCTTTGGACGATCTCCATTTATTATATTTTCACCCGTGTACAACCGTTTACTTGATGCCACGAGCTATTGACGTTTTTTCAAAAATGTGTAAATCTGAGGTTATTCACTGTATTCGAAACAATTCACTATGTATTCGAAACAGTTAAACTAGTGGAAGGCTATTTTTTTTTAATAAGTTTTAGACAGCTCATAATACACAATTTTCAAATAAAACATTCTCACCTCAACTTTCTCCTTTTTTATTCTCCTTCTGATTTCGTTGCACCAGCCCCCGTTATACCAGCGATAATTTTTTTTATATAAAATATAAATATTAAAGTACACGGAATTTTTTAGTCGACACTTATGAGTACATCGATATAATTGAAAATTAGCCATCCCTCTATAATATATTGCATTAATTTCAACTAGTTTTGTAGGAAGCCTTGGCCATTACATCAGCTGCATTTTATTTGTACGAACGCATTTTCTCAAAGATTTAAGCTTGAACTGTCTGAAGAAAAATCGTTTATAGACCAATTTCATTTCAAATCATGCCGAGAAGTCCAGGTTAGGATGGCAGAATGAATTGGCCTTTGAAAATCTCATTCTACAATGAAATTAAAGGGATACGTACTTCATAGTTTAGCTAAAAAAAATTATCTTAGGAATTATGAGCTATTGAAGCAAATATTCCAAATGTCAAAATCTGTCAGAAAATGACAGATTTTTTTTCATGAAATGCTGCATTTTTCTACGGATTATACATATATTTCGACATCTATTTTTGTAAGTGATGAACAGAATCCTTGATCTATCGACTGATCCAAAGAAAATATAACACTTTTTGGAAATGAGTTATTGGCGTCTATTTTTTTTTAAATATGACAACTGGATTCAATTATAGTGGAATTTGAAGGAATTACTGATAATTATTATATATAATATTACCTTACAAATTGAGTCCGCATGTATTACGTGGGATTTTATCTTAACCGTCCTAATTAGTACTTCTGTAATTTGTTAACAATAAGAAATTAGCAGCATTTTTAAGATGATTTTTGTTGTAATTTGTTGAGAATAAAAATGTGCATTATTTACATAATTTTGAAAATTTAATAAGAATGTTCGTATAAAGTGCAATAATTGTTATATTAATAATTATATTAGTTTGCACATTCCTGCGAATTTTACATACACACACACACACACAACAACACACAACGGCTCCTAGAAGAACCGCGATGAATCACACATATGGCCACGTCTCAAGACCGTGAGATGGGTGGTTACAGTCCACGATGAAATCATAACGACAGGCCGGCGAAACCCTCGTATTTCTTGAGGACACGAAGCGACCCAAGGATGACAGATTTTTGAATCCATATCGCAAGTGCCTTGGCATATTTTTGGCACGCGGGTATGGCAACTCATTATTGAGTTGACTCGTCCACTCAATGTAGAAGTTTCGCCAGTTCGTCGTCGTGTATCCATCTAAATTATTTTCAGCATCACGAACTCTAGGGTGATCAGCACTGTTTGCCGACCCATTGTCGGGTGCTCGGCGCGTTCGATCGTTTTGAACTGCATCTTCAAGTTTTTGGTGGTTAGATGGTGTCATTGTTGTTCCCACGACCAGCTAGGGAAAGGGGTCGTCCGTCCTTGAAGAGCCCCGCATGCAAGGATAAGACTGCATATTCTGAGAGATCGCCCGGTATCCCAGAGTCACCATTCAAGACACCTCACCCAGGTGCCATTCAGCTTGTGGCAAGGTTGTTACGCCCCCGTTTAGGGGTTATTCCTTTGGGACCATTCCTGGACAATTGTTCGCGACTGAATATTAATTATTGTAACCATATTCAGCAGAAACCCTTGGTACAGAGACCCTCTATCCGCTACCCGAGGACGCGTTCGGTGGCTTTGTCATAGGCCGTCATATATCCGTTCCCTCTTCTGCTCCTTTGGAATTGAACCGGAGGGCCTATGACGAAGCCACCGGTCGCGTCTTCAGGTTGCGTATAGAGGATTTCTGTACCAAGGGTTTCTGCTGAATATGGTTACAATAATTAATAAGCCGTCGCGAACAATTCTCCAGGGATGGTCCCGAAGGAATAACCCCCGAGCGGAGGCGTAACAACTGTTCCGAAAGTTGAATGGCACCTGTGTGAGGTGTCTTGAACGGTGAATCTGGGATGCCGGGCATCTCTTAGAGCAGGGTTCACCACTTTCAGCAGGTGCTGACTGCCACGAAAAGTGTATGACTGCCACCAAGTTTTTATGTCATTTTTTTCATCGCTTTCCAGGAATCCTAAAAAGGGTTACGGTCGTTACGGTCACGGATCGTTGCGGCTCATTGTTCACACTGAAGGGTGTGATTTTTTTCTACTTGAATTCACAATACATTTCATTTTTTCATTTCAAACTGTAATTTACGGTGAAGAATTATGGACGAGTAGAAGGACAAGTTCGACGAAAATTTATGAGGGCCTGTTTGACCTAGTCCCGTGACTGCCATTGGCAGTATTTGCAGTCAATGACTGCCTTCTGGAGAGCCCTGTCTTAGAGTATGCAGCCTTATCTTTACATGCGGGCTCTACAAGAATAAAGGAACTAGTTCCCTAGCTGCTCGTGGGAACAACAATGACACCACTAAACCACCAAAAAGTTGTAGATGTGGTTCAAAATGATCGAACGCGCATAGCACCCGACAATGGGTCGGCAAACAGTGCCAATAACCCGAAAGTTCGAAGTGCTGAAAATAATTTAGATGGAAACACGACGACGAACTGGCAAAACGCTCGCATTGAGTGGACGAATGAACTCAAGGATAACTTGCTGGACTGCTATGATGCCGGCATTGTCCCTGTTCACAGAGGCTTTATGGCGCGTATGCACACTCTGTGGTGCCAGAAACACCCAGAGCTTTAGCACGTTTCACATCAATCTTTGCGAAATTAAGCTGCCCACCTCTCGAAAACTAGATATGAGCGCAGAGCGCTTTGCCAAACGCTGTATGAATAAGCCGCAGACGAACAGGAGGAAGTGACATTAAGACCAACTGCGGAAAGCAGGCACCTCCTAAAAGATGAAAGCGATTTCAGTCTATGGTGCGGCGAGAGCTTTGGCTCATTCAAATGGAAGGCTAAACCCACCGACGGATCAAGAGACCAAAAGACGCTTGCATCAACTGAACAAGAAGATTGGATGGGCAAAAGATAATGCGTCCCATATTCTAAAGGTTCCGAAAGTTCGCCCACGAACTGAGGATCTACCATCACACAATAGGCAAGTCAAAACTGCTGACAAATGTACAGCACATTGTTGACAAAATACGGGTGATATCTGACGGAAGGAGGAAAATACAGAGGAAGGAGGGGTGGGTCAGTGAACATCAACAGTTTCTCGCTTCAGCGATCTCCTTGTTTCTGTAGAAAATTCATCCGAGCCCAACGAGGCAGGGACTTTTAGGACAGAGGTATGCAAGATCCCAAAAAGATTGACATTGAAGGAAAACAGCAAAAATATCATCCGCTTCAAGGAGCATTGCCACAACCTCATAAAATCTAAGGAGGAATGTCAATCAATCAGAAAGGCGACTTGTTCGACTCAGATAACTACAGGCCAATAACTTGTTTGAATACGCTGTAGAAGATATTTACAGGTATTCTAAACGACAGGATTGTTCGAAGAATTTAACCTGTGTGGCGAAAGATGTACCAGAAACGTGGCTCAAAAAAGGTATAGCAGGCTGCCGAGAGACCCTGCTAATTGATGGCCTGGGTTGACTACCGGAAAGCTTTCGATTCTTATCGAGTCTATACTTATTATCTGTCTGTTGGTAAACTTGAAGGTTCATCCACATATAGCGAGATGCATAAAGAGAGTGATGCCCCTTAGGGAAACTAGATTTACTATCACATCTGGACATTATCTTGTGACAATGAACAATGTCACTTGGCAGAGGGGCGTCTTTCAGAGCGACAACATGAGCCCTCTATTCTTTTGCATCAAACTTCTGCTAATATCTCGCATACTACGCTATTCTTCTGGGTACCTCTGCGGTACCTTTTCTAGTTCAAAGCAACTTCAGAGTGCTTTAAATATCGTCGACGGGTAGATAGGCGAGTTTGGTATGGACTTTGGATTGGACAAATGTATCAAGATTAATTTGAGGACAGGTCAGGTTACTGGCGTTCCCGGGGACTCTGAGCTTGTGAACATAAGTGTTATTGGACGTCTTGGCACTAGAGAAACCTATACATACCTGGACGTGCGACTAACATGTTAGTCATCCCGGATCTACTCTACTTGATTGGAGTGGGTCCATGGACGGAGAACGGGCTTACGGCCCTTAATATCGCCACGCGTAAGATCACGCATATGCAGAAGAGCTTGCATAACAATTCATCCGTTCCGCGATTTTACATCCCACGCCGTCAAGGCGGGCTCGGATTTTTAAATCTCCAATGTCTTTGGAACCGAATTATTCTGGATATAGCGTACATCGCATCGTTGCAAATGAAAGAGATCCTCTCCCAAAAATGGTCAGGAAACACAAGATGATTGGCAAAGGAGCGTTACTTTACAAAGCCGCGGAGCAGGTGGCCGAGACCCTTGGTCTGAATTTTAACATCACAAATGAGGAAAGTGCATTATTCCATCTAGATGCCTAAATTCTAAAAGCCCAAGTGAAGAAAGCAGAGGTTAAAAAATTTCGCCAATATCCACTCGACAAGAAAATGCACGGAAACTTTCACAGAAATGTAGAAGATCAGTCCCTGTTGAAGAAGCAAACTTCTGTTTTTCTCAGATTATCAGAACTTAATTCAAGTACAGAGTTACACTTACATGTGCCATATTATTATTATCATTTTACAAGATATTGTGACGTCCCGCGACTAGAGACAAACAAAATAACTTATTACTTTATGTAAAGGTTAAGGTTAAACTGCTGCGCCTCAAATCTTACCAAATTGTGTGAATTAGGATATACACTCTAAATCAATGTCAAAACGAAAACAAGTATTAACTCGCCTACATCGAATTATCTTTCAAATTGTACTTTTCGAGTAAAGACACCACAAAGCTACTGTAAAATATTTATTAGATTAGTCGTATGACTCGAGCCGAAATATTGATATGTGACATTGAACAGGTCATAACTTGCCCCGCATCTCCTAGCTTCCGTGGACCAGTAGAAGGTTAATTAGACAACTTATATTCCATACGCCGAACTTCCAAATAGAAAGGTGTTAGAATCAAGGATTTCCCCGATGATTTACGAGTTTTTTTCAATATATAACCTGGGCCCCATCGAGGGACGCTTCAGTTCAATTCAGTCCACTCTAATCCAACACACCGCTACAGTTCGTCTCGGTTCAGTACCACGGCATAATTCATCGTTCGAGTCCCTCGCAGTTAAGAAATCTGGAGATATCCAGTGTCCTGAAATCATCACTTACCATTGAAAACTTGTCCCAACCTCAGTCTACTCAGTGAGATTCAAGTTCATCGGTAATCATAAATTATTGTGGAATACAGCGAGATCTCAAACCTGTAAGTACCTCGACTTTCTATACAACTCTGCTTTATCCTTCTCATCAAGAAAAACCCACGAATTGACCGTGGGCCCATGGTCGGGCCAACCGTCGGACTGTCGGTCCAACTTTGTACGCCACTGGTCGGGCCAACCAGCTAAATGATAACGGTCAACCGCCTTTGGCTTCTGAACGTCGGCCCGACATTTGGTCCTATATATGGGCCATCTATTAAGATGATGTCGGCCCAACCTTGGGCAACAGTGTGGTGCCGACTTTGATTTTTGAAGGTTCGTACTACACAGGTAGAAATACACCACTGGCGTAGTACTGGCCCAGTACAGATTGCCGGAGTCCCAGTACTGACTGCATATGGTCCGAATAATATTTATAGTTACAAAAGTTTCTCTGGCATCCGACCGAATTTCGCACCTGGGGTACTAGACCATAAAGGGAACCACCACTAACCCCCAATGTCATCCTCAATGAACCTTAACTGGTTGTAATTAACAACTTTATTAATAAAACTTTCAACCATTATACTAATTCGCCTCAACTGAATTATTTTCCTCATCCCTTAGCTAACATCCTTCCGATCTTTAAATAAAAGGAGGAACATAGGTAAAAAGGAATTATGCTACGTTGGACGTAACAATATGTTACTTCGGCAACACGAATAATTTAAATATTATAATAATATAGTAATGGTAAAAAGGTTTCATTCATAAGTAGTATTTGGCGAATCTTAGTGATATCTTAGTAATAATTTTGTTTGTTTGTTTTTGTTTAATAGTGGTTCAAAGCAATATTAGGTGGCTATTTTGTACCCTCGTTACTTTTGAGGGTCATTTTTCAGACTTGAAAATGTATGCAAAAAGCTATTGTCTGATGCAGTTTTTGTTACAAACAAACGGGTCTTATAGTGAATTAATCTTAATCGTGTCATCAAACGCCAATAAGTAACTCGAACATCATAACTATAGGTATAAAGGTTACAGGAAATTACACATATAGAAAATAACTAAGATTGAAATTTGGAAGTGGAAAAATTCAAGAGTTTTAATTACAATTGTTTTCGATTTAATGTTTGCGTCTAGGAGTTCTTACATACATCAATGTAAGTATGTATTTATCCAGAAATAATGTTTGGCATCATCAAATATTAATGGGAATTATTTACGACTTTCAATCTTGATTGTAACTAACGATTTTACGATAATATTGAGACAAAAATATCGGCTCCATTTTTCTCTTATCATGGCATATTAAGGGCGTTGAAACCAGGATCCAATCTAAAAATTGAATCACCTCATTTTACTCTATAAATAGTAGAATTACATCTTTTTTAGATAATTAGGATCTATTCCTCTTTGGATTAAAATGTGTTTTCTAAGTAAAAAATTGGCTAATTTTAATAGTTTTTGTGTAAAACGTTTTTTTATGCTCGGGTTAGAATAAAAAAAAAGTTTTACACAAAAAAATTAAATTAGCCGATTTTTCACTCCGAAAAACAGTGGGCTCATTTTTGTTGCAGCTCATTTGTTATGGTCTGAAAATGAGATATTTTTTTCTTCAAATGAGAATACTTTAAGTGTGAATCTGTAACACGAACATAGCTGCATTCTTATTCTCCGGTGTCTCATTTTTGTTGCAACACAAAACAACACCGAATCGGTGTACTTTTGAGGATTTATGTTTTTCTATGAATGTTTCCGTATGTTTGAGATTGTTCTGGAATTTTAGAATTATTGTAATTTTAATTGTAAAATTAAAAGTCTTCTGGAATCTTCTGGAATAGAAAAAAATGGTTTAGAAGTTTATTGAAACTTCTTCATTTTCGAGATTCTATAAAAGGTCTAAAATCTTCTTCAATTTTTTAAAGTATTCAGAAATCTCCTGGAATCTTCATGAATATATCTACTCTGGAACTTTTCAGATTATTTTGAAATTTTTCATCTCATTATTATAACGTGCTCTAGGATTCTCGGATATGATTTAGAGGCCACGTATTTGAGTTTGCTCTTTTTATTGATTTTTGGTTGTTTTTATTTTCTCAATGTGCTGAAAATGCATGTAAATATTTAATTTGTACATACACTGGAGTTTCGATTGAAGCAGGCCGGATTTACGGTTTCCGAGAATTGCTGCCGCGGCTGACTTGATTGGATAAAATGATAAATCCTTCAAAAGTTAGCGTGACCACAACAATTTTTACATTACTATCATTGTACATATTTTCATGATAATCTTCAAGGTCATTTTTATGAAAATAATAATTTCAGCTTGTTTTACATTTTTCTATAAGATTTCAACATATGGTCTGCCAATCATAAAATAGGTACAACACCGCGACTAGTAAAGATCGCAAGTCCATTTTCTTATAGGAATTGCTTAAAAAATAATTTTTTATTGCAAAATATGGAAGAGAACATTATTTTTACCCAAATAGTGTATCTAGATTATTCAAAATTCCTTTCGATATTAGAGTTCTTTGGGCAAAAAGTTTTTCGTGATTTTCTCAGTACGAGTGCGATTGGACGCATGTATCTTTTTAGTTTGTACGGTAGTGTATTTGTGGTTACTTGAACTTTGTGGTCATACTAACTTTTGAATGATTTATCCTAATGAATCCAGCCTTTGATACACTATTTTAGGGTCTCAAAATGAAGGTCAAGTTTGTTAACCAGATATTTTCGACCAAAATTCAAAAAGTTAAAGTATTTTCAGAATGAAAAAATAAAATTTTTTAAAAGAATTTTAGAAATTGTTGTGAAATTTTCTAGTACATATTACAAAGACTTGCAAATTATTCCTATGACATTTCTAATTTTTATGAAAATTAAAAAAGTGACATGCTTTTCAAAATTTTAAATATTTTCCAAAAAATAGAAAAAAAACTATTTTTCTGCTAGATTAAGAAATTTTTTACCAGGTAATAAATATTTTTCGAAAATATCCAGATGAAATTTTTCGATTAGACCAAAATTCAAAAAGTTATAGCATTTTCAAAATTTGAAGAAAACAAATTTGAGACTTTTAGAAATTTTTGTTACATTTTCTAGTATATGACAGAAAGATTTACAAATTTTCCTAAAGGCATTTTAATTTTCGATAAAAAGTGAAAAAGTTATATGCTTTTCAACATTTCGAAAATGTTCAACAAATAGAAAAACTATTTTTCTGATATATAAAGAAATTTCAATCAAAAGTTTTGCTAGATATCAGATATATATTTCAAAACTAATGGAATTTATCATTAGAACAAATTCAAAAAATGAGATCGCTTTCAAAATTATGCAATTTTTTTCTTTGAGAGAACCGTTACTTTTCATCGTAATATTTAGTAGATTTCAACAAGATTTAAAAAATTATCTTATTGATATTTTTCAATTGGACACAAATTCAAAATGTTTTAGATGATTAATAATAATCAAATAGATTAGCTACATCTGGATAAAAAGTAAATTCTTATTAATAGATGGTAAAAGTTAGAATGCGATGTTATGCGTCTGAGTAAATAAATACATAAATAACGTAAAAGGTATAAGATGAAATACTTAATCTATTTATTTGGTCTGAAGTATGTCATCTTATACCTTTTACGTTATTTAAATACATCTGGAACGGAACTCTAAACGAACGGAATCAAAGCCTATTATAGCCTAATGTCTCTATTTAGTAAATTAAAAAACTTATATTTTTGTATGAAGATTGTATTGAAAAGCATACCTACTTCTTATATTCCGTTCCATTTTGTCTAAATCGATTCATTTTCTAAAGAAAACCGTCTGTATAACATTTGTATCAAGCGCGAAGCGTGAGTGTCGCAATGAGAATGTAATCGTCAAAGCCTCAGGAGCTTTGAGAAACGTCCTGAACAAAAAATTTAAGAAACATTTTCAGTTCCAATTTATGACTGTATTCCATCAGGGGTTCAAATCACAGTTTTCAATTCAAGTTACAATATTTGTGATATTTGAAAAAATGTAGTTGAACTGTATGCATTAATCGTACGAAAACGAACGCGAAGCGCGAGAGCGTACCCGTGCGCTTAAGCACGCTCAAACTTGACGTGCAGCGCGCAATAAAAATGTGCCCGCGCAGCAGGCATATTTTTTCAATTTTTTGACTATAAAGATACAACTTAGGCTAGTATGCATTTTCAGTTTCAAGCATAATTTTGTTCTAATCACCCTAATAAATATATTTCGCAATTTAATAAAAAATATTCCTAATTATAATGAAATGAAAAGGGAGGGGTAGTGATATTAACTCATTTATGCCCAGAAGTTTGAATTATTAATATTATAAGACAATTTTTTACATATTTTTACATTTTCAGCAGAGAAGGTATTAGATTTGTGTAAAATTTGACCCCCTCCATTTTTGTCATATGTCCGCGTTTTAAGACCCCCTGAATCCGAAAAAAATGTTTTTACGAATGCGTCTGTTACATGTATGTGTGTATGTATGCCTTTGTGTATGTATGTCTGGCTGTCTGTCTGTCTCTATGCATGTTTTTGTATGTGTGCATGTATGTATGCATGCTTTCATATGTTTATGTATGTTTGTCTGTCTGCCTGCCTGTGAGCATGATACTTTCGAAAGAATTGTTCTATCAAATTGGCCTTTGGTACACTCTTCGAGTGTCGGAAACTGAAGGTCAAGTTCGTTAGCCAGCTACTTTGGATGAATATTCAAAAAGTTAGAGCATTTTCAATATTTTTGATACAATTTTGTTTCGAGATTTAAAAATTGTATGTACGGCTACTTGCAGTACTCGGAAATTTGAACAATTCATCTCTACGACTTTTTTTAATCAAAAGAAAACTATCAGAGTTCTACCATTTGCAACATTCAAAAAAACAAACGAAAATGAAAATCTTAAGCCAAACAACGCACGATATAAAAAAAGTCAAGAGCAGAAAAACATGGCTTTTTCTCAGCCCTACAAGATTATCATAGCAATTATTTGAGTGTTCTTGAAAAATCGTAAAGTCCATTTTCCTGTCAAACTATGCAAGATACAAGAAAAATTATGAGACAAAAATTGTGCATCCAAAATAGATTTACAAAGTTGTCATTATTCACTTTTTGATAGGATGCGAGGTTTTTTTTATCCATAAAAAACAGCATTAAACAAATTAAGTTTTCGGGCAAACGACACAAGCTACGAAAAAAAATGAAAAAACAAAAGTTGTTCAACCGAAAAAGATCTGCAAATTTCTTATACAATTTTGTTATTAAAATACATTAAAAATTAAAAAATTATATTTTTGTAAAAAACTAGGGTAAGAGCACCAATTCTTGGCACCGTAACCCAATTACTGGCACTTCAGCCTAATTATTGGCATGCCGAAAACCGAAGTGAATTCATTTAATTTTGAATAAATGTGTGATTGCTCTGTATCATTTATACATGCATTATACATGAAAATAATAGTATAATTAAATTAATTGAGGCAAAAGATGCTGAAAAATGTATTATCTAAGTAATTAGAGATAGATGCCAACAATTGGAGGGGGGTGGGGCAAGAATTGGCGCTCTTACCCTACACAAGCTACAATAATATTTTATTCAACCAAATTTTTTGCCTAAATTATATTTGAAAATTTACCTAGAACCACTTTACGCTAGGATGCGTTTTTTTTTTGGTTTAATTTGTGAAAAATAACATTGATAATAATAGTAAATTACATCACAAGTTGGGTTAGAGAGGTCTTTACGGGGAGATCAATGTCTTTGCGAACATTGTGTTCTAGGTGAGTACCTGTCTAACCCGACAAGTGATGTACGATATTTTATTCGACTGATTGACGTGGCAGTCATCTGCTTGGCTGTGATTGGTAATCCCGTATGGCGCGAAATTTGAAAATGTTTCGGTCTGAGGTAGAGTATCATATATATATAGTTAAAAGTTTGTCATGAGGACAACCGCAGAAATTCGCTGGGAGCGGGTGCTAATCTGAAAATTTGCACCTGCTTCCAGCGAAATCGCGGAAAAATATCAACTGTAACCACGTCTCACGACCGTGAGATAGGTGGTTACAATCTGCGACGAATTCAATACGACGATCAGGCGAAAGTCTCGTGCACCCTGAGGACACGGGGCGATCCAAGGACAACCGCCTTCTGCATTTTCCCCGCAAGTGTCTCAGCATTTTGTTGACACACAGGGCTATTAACCAGTTCAAACTTGGCACCTTCAAGAGCGCCGATGATGAGGACGATGAGCTCAACAGAATATTCCGGGTATAACCGTCGCAACTCCCTTATAAGATCTTTATACCTCTCTTTCTTTTCTTTCTCCTTGTCTATGACGTTTTTGTCAGCTGGTGCCGAAAATTCGATAACGAACATGGTTCGTTTCTCGAAGTCAAGGAGAACTATGTCAGCCCTCGAGTGCGCAACAGAAGCAACTGTCGAGAATATGAGGTTCCAGTATATACGGCACTTTTCATTTTCGACAATTGATTCAATTCCTCTAGGAGCGTTCAGCGGAGCGGTATTAGGGCTAATGCCGTAAGAGTGACAGAGATGGTAATAAAGTACTCTTAGTGCCGCATTGTGTCTTTGGATGTAGGTCGTTCCCGCATGAGTTGGACAACTAGATAGTATATGTCCAAGATGCTGGAGGTGTGTATGACACGTTCTGCAGCTATCATCGGGAATATCTTGGCTCAAAATGTGGCGACGGTATGCTAGAGTGGAAATGACACCGTCTTGACATGCCAAAATGAAACCCTCTGTTCCCGACTTCAATCCGGGTGATTTAAGGAAAGCATACGTTAGGTCATACGGCATCGAATGATCTTCCACATTTATGTGGAAGATGCCGTGCATCCTCTTGTCGAGGAGCTGTTCGTTCAAGTTTTACTCCTGTGCTTTCTTAATCCGCGCCTTTAGAAGTGAGTATTCAAGATAGATAAGATTTGATGCATCTTACTCACCCCTGATATTGAAGTCAAGGCCGAGTGTTTCAGCAGCCTCCTCCGCTGCTTTGTACAGAAACGCCCCTTTGCCCACTTCTTCGTGTTTCCTGACCATTTTAAGAAGAGGGTCTTGTCCATTTGCGGCTATATGAGCTGTACCGAGAATAACCCTGTTGTGAAGACATTCAAGATTCAGTATTCCGCGACCACCTAGGCGGCGTGAGATGTAAAGTCGCCGAACAGAAGACTTAAGGTGCATGCTTTTGTTCATGTGCAAAACCTTTCGCGTCCCGATATCAAGGGATCTGAGCTCGTCCTCCGTCCATGGAATCACTCCAAATGAATAAAGTACTACCGAAACGTCAAGCATGTTCGTTGCAGATACTTTGTTCCTCGCCGACAGTTCGGAAGACCAAATCTGCCGGATGAGACGTTTGTATCTGCTTCGGAAAGTATCCTTTATAAATGTCACGTCCTGAATGCGGCTCTGTGGCACGCCCAGGTATGTATAGATCCCTCCAGCGCTAAGGTGTCGTATAGCGCTTCTGTCGACGAACTGAGGGTCTTCGGGGATGCCATTAAGTTTTCCTTTCTTCAAATTAACCTTGGCGCATTTCTCCAACCCGAACTCCATTCCAATCTCTTGAGTGTACTCTTTGACAATGTCTAGAGCTAGATGTAGTTTCTCTTGATTTCTAGCATAGATCTTGAGATCATCCATGTAAAATATATGAGTGACTTTATGCTTTCGATCTCCAGGTTTGCTACAGAGGTACCCTTCGGAATGCCGAAGTGCGAGAGATAGTGGCAATAGTGTGAGGCAAAAGAGGAGAGGGCTCATGGTGTCGCCCTGAAACACACCACTCTGAAAGGTGACACTGTTAGTGATCACACGATGTTTTCCAGATGAGATAGTAAATCTGGTTTTCCGAAGCGGCGTTAATCTGTCTATGCACCTCACGATTTGTGGATGAACCTTTAGGCTTTCCAACAGACAGATGATGAGTCTATGGGCGGTTGAATCGAAAGCTTTCCGGTAATCAAATCAGGCCATCGATAGAAGTCGCTGGTAGGATGCTGCGTCTTTACAGACACATCTATCAATGAGCAAGTTCTCCCGACATCCTGCTACGCCTTTCTTTGAGCCACGTTGTTCTTACATCTCTCGCCACACAGGTTTAATTGTCCGAACAATCCTATCATTTAGGATAGCTGTCAAGATCTTATACAGTGTGTTCAGACAAGTTATTGGCCTGTAATGCTCAGGATCAGCTAAGTTGCCCGTCTTCGGCAGGAGCACTGTGCGCCCTTCCACCAACCACTTCGGAATAGGCTCTTCCGACTTTAGATATGAGGTGAAAATTCGGGCCAGATGCTGGTGGGTTGAAGGAAACTTCTTCCACCAGAAGGTCTTCATACCATCTGGACCCGCAGCGGAATAGTTCGTCATGCTTCTCAATACGTTTTTCACCTCCTCGGTAGTGATAGGTGGGCATTCCTCCTCAGCTGGTATGAGGGCATTGCAGAGCTCCTTGAAGTCATTTATGTTCTTTGAGCCTTCTTCAAGTGGATGTTGGACTTCGTAGACTTCTCTCCAAAATGCTTCGACCTCCTCTGGTTTGGGCGGATGGTCGACAGTAACTGGAGGGTCTTGAAAGAGTCGAGATGGGTCAGACAAAAACTGTTGATTTTCTCTGACCCACCTCTCTCTCCGCTCTAGACTTCTCCTAGCGTTAGATAGTACTCGTATTGTGTCAACAATATGCTGCCTGATGGTCAGTAGCTTTGACTAATTGATTGTGTGATGACAGATCCGCAGTTCGCGCGCGAACTGTCGAACCTTGGCAGTGAAAGTCCTGCCAGATATTATGTAGTCAATCACACACTGAATGCGGGGCGCGTACTGTCTTGCCCAGCCTATATTTGTGCTAAGTTGATGCATTCGTCTTTTGGTCTTATAATCAACCATTGGTTTTGTTTTAAAGTTTGCATCTGCCAAAGTTCTCGCTGCATTGTACACACTACAATTGATAGTCCAGAGGTCGGATTCTTCGGAAAAATCTCCACGAAGCTCATCATCCAGTTCAGTCAGACCTTTGGGCTTAGGAGAAACCTGAATGTTGATGTTTCTTCGTGTCTTGAAGCATCGTTCTTCCTCTATTGGATGCCTGTTCGAGGTTGGTCTCAGTGTCGCCTCTCTTTCTCTGTTGCCGGCTTGTTCTGGCTGCGGTTGTGTAGGCGCTCGCAGACGTTTATGCGCAAAATGCGAGAGCTCTGGGTGTTTCTTGCACCACAGAGCATGAAGTCGCGCCATACTTGTATCATAGCACTCCAGCAGGTCGTCCCTGAGTCGATCCGTCCATCGCATTGACTCCACCTTGATTGGCTCTCCCAACTCTAGGGTGGTCGGCATTGCTGTCCGACCCACTGTCGGAAGCCCTGCGCGTTCGATTATTTTGAACCGCACTTACTACAACTATGTTTGGTATTTTCATTGTTGTTCCTACGAGCAGTTAGGGAAAACGGTTTGTCCATCCTTATAGAGCCCCGCATGCAAGGATAAGGCTGTATACTCTGAGAGGTCGCCCGGTATCCCAGAGTCACTGTTTGAGACACCTCACCCAGGTGCCATTCAGCTTTCGGCACGGTTGTTACGCCTCCGCTTAGGGGTTCTTCCTTCGGGACCATCCCTTGACAATTGTCCGCAACTGCTTCTTAATTATTGTAACCATATTCAGTAGAAACCTTTGGTACAGGGACCCTCTATCTGCAACCCGAGGACGCGTTCGGTGGCTTTGTCATAGGCCGTTCGGTTCGATTCCCAAGGAACCAAAACCGAAAC
>CAKNYM010050910.1:12955-25740 GCA_932195095.1 Andricus curvator
TTATGCTTTGGAGAATCGATGCAACGGCACAACTTCACCCTACCATCGGAAGCTAGACATGAGACGATATGATTGGTAACAAATGAATGCACGAGAAGTTGGTTTTAGAATATGTTTCGAAAACGAACGAGACCGATCGAAATATTTAAAATTCTTGTATCGAAATGCAGCACTAATCACTTTTGGTGAATACAGTAATTTGAAATTGATCATAATTATACTAAAACTTAAATGTTTGCCCAATTTAATACAGTAGATATCATGCTGTTAAGGAGACAATTTCTTAGATAAATAGAGAAAGCTTTAATATCCACGTGTGAATTAAAATTCGTTAGACACAATTATTATTTTTGGCAATTCGACACTTTCTTCTGATGTCATGATAATTAGTACCGTTTGATAACTATCATTTAGCTGAAATAGGAGAAGGATTATTTTCTAAGAGAAAAATAATACCCGGTACACGCATACCTACAAATTTATACACTGAAAAAATGGTTGGTGGGGCCAACTATTTAGTTTGTAAGATATGATACAGCTATTTTATTAGTTGATTTTGCTATTTTATTAGTTGATTTTGCTATTTTATTACCTGGCACAACATTTTCATTAGTTGCAATGGCTATTCAATTAGTGCCAGCAACTAATAAAAAGGTTGTCCCAACTAATAAAATAGCAGCATCATATCTTACAAATTGAATAGTTGGCTCAGCTAACCATTTTTTCAGTGTATGTAACTGCAAGTGCATATGTAATCAATAATACATATTTTTACAGTAGGAATGTGATTAACGAATTACTGATTAATTTACATTTTACAAGAAGTAATGATATTATACTTCTTGTAAAAAATTATTATAGTTCATTAACATCATTTCTATTATGAGAAAATAAGCATTATTCAGTAGTATCCAGTATGTACCACTCTCCCTCGTGAAAAGTTGATAAACTCCTGATGGAAGTGTATTTTTACAATAAAATACAATAACGTGAAAATTATAATTTTTGTGAAAATGGGTAATTCTTGCAAAAACTGTAAAAATAGCAAAAAAAAATAGTTTCTCGTTGATTCTTTCAATTTTTATTAATTCGTACAAAATTACAAAACACAAATCTACTAGAAAGTATGCATATTTATGTTTCAATAGAATTCGGACACTTAACAAATTTTACGAGTAACTACAAATTTATATACAAAATCAGAATATTCACATTATTGAATTTTATTGTATTTTATTGTGAAAATATACATTATACATTTATATCAGGGATTATTTAATTTAAAGGAAAAGTTAATTTTGTCTTGTAAAAAATGACTTAAAAAATAATCCTAATTGCTATGGATTATGTCAACGATTTAGAAAACCCTAGTCATGCAATGACGTATCAGAAAAATCGTATGCAATCGTGGCAAGACCATTTTCAAAACATATAATATCACTGGAGAACTTACCCATATAGTCTACTGTCCCGTAAACTGCTCCTATTCCAAAAAATAGAAAATTGATGATTAATGTCCAAAAATGATGTCATTCACATTCACATTTAACTGAAAGAAATACTATCGAGAATCATAGACATAATTTAAATACAGGAGAAGTAACAAAGAAAACATAAACTATAACCAATCAAAGACCATTTATTTGCTAAATAATATTACATAAGAAATTATATATATATGATTAATAATTAAATAACTTATAATTATCTAACAAAACTTAATACGACAGAAATTCTGCAGCTAATTATTTGTATAGAATTAATTATAAACTTATTATCAACTATAATATTCTTTATAAAAACAAGATAAAGGTCTATTACTTTTCATCGAAAGCATTTTATAAAGTAGACTTGGTTTTAATGCATTTTACAAATTGTACATTTTGGATTTAATTATTTTTATTTTTTAAGAATTTTTAATTCGATTGAAGAAGTTCTTATGTAAAATCCATTATTTACATCTTTTTAGCAGGATCAAATTTGAGACTAAACACGAAACTATTAACTATTATCACCCAGCAATAATAAATTCTATGAATGCGAACTTTCTTAGCATCATGTCTCCTCTATCAAATACTTATTATCGTACTAATTCAATTTTTTTCGAGTTTATCAATGGTGTTATCAAGATCCGATTTTCCTAATAATTACTTTGTTCTGAATTAAAAAAAGAAATGATATTTTCGTAAAGTCGGTTTTGTATATACTCTCTAAATTTGAATCAGTTGAAATTTAGAGAGTAGGAAATCCATAAATTATTATTCTGACTTACTATAAATTATAAAAATTACGCATATTATAAAAGGGCCTAAAATGTTTGGAATTGAATAATTTTAGATAGAAAGTGTTTGCAAAATACTGGCAATGATTAAACATTTGAAAAATGTATTGGGGTCTTTGAAATCTTCTAAAATATTTTAAAATTTGCTAAAATCCTAAGAACTCTTTTAAAATGTTTTGAAATTTAGAAGTAATATTTATAATTTCTCTAAAATTCTTGAATATTATTGCGTAAATATTTGGATGATGTAAATCGTTCGCAGATTATATAAATCGATACAAATTTAGTCAAATTTTTAATTTATTAACATTCTTTTGAATCATTAATTATCAGATCTTACCCAATATTCTTAAATATAATATTTGGAAAATAACTGACACTTTCACAACTCTTTAAATTAATTTTTTTTTCATGGATATTTTGAAAATTGTATATGCCTTGAAATTTTCCAAAATACTTTAAATTCTTGTGCAAGCATTAAATTATTATGTAAGGTTGGATACAAACATATCTGTAAAGTTTATTTTGTATAACTCAACTTTTATTAGAAAAGAACCATTCTCTCCTTTGGAATGTAAAAAAATTGTTTTACATACAGTAAATTAGGGTAATCGGTACAATCGTTGGCCACACCCCAATGATTGGCCACCTCATTCAAATATTCTTATATGAAAGAATACTTACAAATAAAACTATTAATAAATAGTGCAGGCTGAAGCCTAAACAATTTCGCAGCGTTTTTGACAAACAAGGATAGTGCAGTTGTAGTGTATTTTAGAGATGTGTGTTTAAATGCCAGAGTAAAGTAAAACAGGTGATACTGAATAAGTAAGGAATTTAAACGAAAAGCTGTTGAGGTCAGGAGTGTCCGCGTGTTGAAAATTATTTTATTTTTTTAATAGTTACGATAGATTTAACTAGAAACTTTTGGATTTCAATAAAATTTGGTGATTAAAATTATACGATAGTAGTAAACTAACCTTAAAATGATATATGTACATTGCTAAATGGGTGGCCAGTTAAAGACCTCGTGAATTATGCGGAAACATAGTGATTGGCCATAATATCTAAAAAGCAAATAACTAATATCTTTGTAGAAATTCATTCAAAATTGTTTAAACTTTGTGTAGACTATATATATATATATATATATATATATATATATATATATATTTGTTTGTCATTTTTTTTTACAAATAATGAGTAGATATCATGTCAAAAACAGTTTTTGGCTCCGGATAATGATTATACGCTTTAGCGGCTAATAACTGTGCTTTAAAAATGAGTAATCTATAACCTGATGTGGCCAACGAGGTGGTCAATGATTGTATTTCACCACATTTCAGTGGCCAATCATACAATTATTGGCCTATGCTAATCACTATGTCTTCATGGAAAATGATTGTATTTTTGACATTATTGTTAAAGGGCCGTTAAAAAAACGCAACGCTTTTTCCTGACATTTTTAGTGTAATTTATTATTTGTAAAGAGCGTGGTGAATTGAATAAAAATGTGCAATTTTAGGCCCTGATATATTTTTTTTTTAATTTTGCAATTCTTCAATTAAATATTTTTTCAACTTGAAAAAATGTATAACATAAATTAATGTAATTGCAGTATATCATTAGCGGTATGTAATTTACATTTTATGAACATTTTTTATTTTAAAACAGGATATATATATATATATATATATATATATACATATGATAAAATTTATTTATAATGAATTAAATCGCAATATTTTACTGCGTTACAATAACAAAGATCGAAAATAGGATCGCTTCTTCAACCTGATTAGGTTTAATTGACATTTCAAATTATTTAAAATTAGATAACACTGTGTATAGAATTGATTTTGTACTTTCTTTATACAGTTAAATTTATTTTTAATTGTAGCACGTGAAAGTGCAGTCTTGTATGAAACTGTCCATAATTCGTAATTGTCATCTTCGCATTATGTGAACACGTTCGTGAATGAATTTGTATAAATTGTGGACTTCTTTTCAATTCACTGTCCAGTAGAAGAATAGTTAACCATCCTATCAATAAAAACAAATTATAATTTGAGTTGCCACGATGCAAATAAATGAAAAAAAGAGATTTCTTTAATTCAATTTTAACGACTACAAGAGTAAATCGTTGAAGCGATGAATACGTTTCTTTGAGTATTCCAACTTTTATTTCATTAGTATTTTGCCGGAGATTTATTTTCATGTAAGAGTGCCTTTTATTTAATATTAATTTTATGGTTCTACACGAAAGGACGTTTTACACAAAGTGTACCGAAATTCGCATCACAGACAGTATATCTTAATTTGTCACACTTTACAACAATATTTATGAGTGCACACATATCCTTAAGACATATTTCCTCCATTTTTTTATTATTGTAGCAGATATTGAAAATTCAAATTAATAATTATTACTCTAGAATTTCACAGTTTTGTAATACGGAGATTACTAAGTATATATCAGAATTCTAAACTATATTATGTTCATTTTATTTATTTTTTATTTATAAGTATCAGTTTGTATTCATTTCCTTCTATGTAAAACTGGGTTTCTACCTAATGGTGTATATTTTTATAATTACATATCTTAATACTGCAAATCTCTAAACGTATTTATATCAATGTATATACATTGGCATAGTTTGGACGGCATTTTTGCATTTTTTAACTTATGCTTTTTGAGCAAGTATGGAACATTTTAGGCTTGAAAGGTCTACAAAGTTTTAATTGTGCTAAGTTGTGTAATTCACAAAACTCATAATGATTAGAAAATTAATATATATATATATATATATACATTAGGGTGGTTCACAAAAAACTTGTTTTTATTTTTCGGCGTCCGTATCGCGACAGTTTGTTTCTCTGGGTGAGATAATACACTCCTAATTTTTTCAGATTTAAAAAAATTTGTTTAGAGGTTGCGAGCATCAAATTGACGTAAAAATTGAGATTTTCGTAGTTAAATTTTTTTTTTTAATATACATATTTGTTTTAGAGAAATGTTTTATGAATAAAAATTGTAGCTAATACAAAGGACAAAACTTTCACTTTGGCTCGAATTTAAAAAAAATACTTGGAGCCGGCAAAAGACATAAAAAGTACGATTTCTTATAAAGAGATAACTATAAGGGCATAATTGTACCCTAAACATTTGTTGTAAGGATTGCCAAAATTCTGAGATGTTCTCCACACAATAGGGGAAAAATATATAATGGATATGAGATGAAAAACTTAAAAACGGCGAACCAGAAAAATAAAAAAAAATTATTTAACAAGGCTGTTAACCGCTGCTTGATCAAGCTGCAGACGAAGATGAGGAAGCGACATTAGGACTAACCGCAGAAAGCAGGCACCTTCTGAGAGATGATCGCAATTTCAGTACAAGGAGGAACATTAACATGCACGTCCCTCCTAAGCCCCAAGATATGGCTGAAGTGGATGCCTCCCTTCGTAGAGATATCTCGCAAGAGTCCGACCTCTGGACCATCAATTTCTCAGTTTATGGTGCTGCGAGAGCTTTGGCTGATTCAAATCGAAGGCTAAAACCGACGATGGATCAAAAGACCAAAAGGCGCTTGCATCAACTGAACAAGAAGATTGGATGGGCAAGACAGAATGCGTCCCGTGTACAATGTGTGATTGACTACATAACATCTGGTAGACCGTTCACGGAAAGGGTTCGAAAGTTCGCGCAAGAACTAAGGATCTTGAATCACACACTAATCAAGAAAAAGCTGCTGACAATCTAGCAGCATATTGTTGACAAAATACGGCTGTTATCTGACGCAAGGAGGAGAATACAGAAGGAGAGATGGATCAGGGAGAATCAACAGTTTCTCGCTGACCCATCGCGCCTCTTCAGCGATCTCCCTGTTTCTGTAAAAAATCCACCCAAGCCCAAGGAGGTAGAGACTGTTTGGAGAGAGGTGTACAAGATCCCGAAAACACTAGAGTTGAAAGAAGATACTGACAATATCATCCGCTTCAAGGAGTTTTGCGACAACCTCATAAAATCTGAGGAGGAATGTCCACCAATCACTGCCGAAGAGGTGAAAAAAGCACTTAGAGGCACGCATAACTTTCCCGCTGCTGGACCAGATTGTATCAAGAACTTCTGGTGGAAGAAGTTTACTTTTACACACCAACATTTGGTCCGCATATTCACCTCATATTTAAAGTCGGAGACGCCTATTCCGCAGTATCTGGTGTTAGGACGCACTATACTCCTGCCAAAAAAAGCGCAACTTGTCCAACCCAGAGAATTACAGGCCAATAACTTGTTTGAACACACTGTATACGATAATTACAGCTGTCCTAAACAACAGGATTGTTCGACGAATTGAGCCTGTATGGCGAGAGATGTACGAACAACGTGGCTCGAAAAAAGGTGTAGCAGGCTGTCGAGAGAACCTGCTAATTGACAGTTGTGTCTGTAAAGACGCTGCAGCCCATCAGCGCGTCCTGTCAATGGCCTAGATTGACTACCGGAAAGCTTTCGATTCAACCTCTCATAGACTTATCATCTGTCTATTGGAAAGCTTGAAGGTACATCCACACATAGTGAGATGCATAGAGAGATTGATGCCTCTTTGGAAAACTAGATTTACTATCTCATCTAGAAATTATCGTCTGACAACAAACAACGTCACCTTCAATAGGCGTCTTTCAAGGTGATACCACGAGCCCTTTGCTTTTTTGCATCACACTTCTGCCTCTATCTCTCGCACTACGAAATTCTCCTGGATACCTCTGTGGCGACACTAATCAGCGCGAGCATAAGGTCACACATGTATTCTATATGGATGACCTGAAGATCTATGCCTCTGGTAAAAGCAAACTTCAAACTGCTATAAATATCGTCAAGAACTACACAGGAGAGATTGGGATGGACTTTGGGTTGGACAAATGTGCCAAAATTAATCTGAAGAAAGAAAATATTACTGGCGTTCCCAAGGACCCTGAGCTTATGGATATAAGTGTTATTAGACATCTTAATACTAGAGAGACCTATACATACCTGGCCGTGCCACAAAGCCGCATTCACTACTTGTTTGGGGTGGTTCAATGGACGAAGAACGAGTTTGAGGCCATAACCGAATTGTTCTAAGTACAGCTTACATCGTTGCGAATGGCAGAGATCCTCTCCTAAAGATGATCAGAAACCACGAGATGATTGGCGAAGGAGCTTTCCTTTACAAAGCCGCGGAGGAAGCGGCCGAGACCCTTGGCCTGCATTTTAACATCAGAAGTGAGGAAAGTGCAGTACTCCATCTAGATGGTTCACTTCTAAAAGCCGAAGTAAAGAAAGCAGAGGTTGGAAAATTTCACCAACAGCTACTCGACAAGGAAATGCACGGAAACTTTCACAGAAATGTAGAAAAACAGTCCTTGTGGAAGGAGCAAACTTTTTCTTTCCTCAAATCATCAGGGCTTAATTCAGGTACAGATGGTTTTATTTTCGCATGCCAGGACGGTGTGATTTCCACCTTAGCATACCGTGACCGCATTTTATATCAAGAAGTTCCCAGTGATAGGTGCAGAGCGTGTCATGCACACGCTGAGTACCTAGAACACATAATATCAGGGTGCCCGACCCACGCTGGAACTACGTATATCTATAGACATAATGCAGCCCTAAGAGTGCTTTATTACCATCTTTGTCGCTCTTACGGTGTTGGTCGCGACCCTGCCCTGCCGAACGCTCCAAGGGAGATAGAGTCAATTGCACGAAACGAGAAGTGCCAAATTTTCTGGAACTAGGCTTTTCGGGCAGCGTCATTGTAGGTGTACAGTTAGGCTGAATCGAAATGACGTGCTTCAATCGGGTCTCAACATTTAAATGATGTCGTAAATGATAAGTTATTCTCTCATATTTTCAACAACATTTAAAAAATATAAATTAGCGAGCGACTGAAACAAACTATATGCCAAAGTGTCAGATTCTGTTGTGCATTACCATTTTGAATAAATACAAGACCGATTCAAATTTTCCAATCGGTTCCTGGTTTCTGGGCAGATTCTATAGCTCGATATGCACGCCACCAAGGCGGCGAGTAAAATATACCGTTCGTACATAACTATATGCATTACTATCTTCAAACATTGATAATTTCACAAAATTAAACTCGGCAGAATACAGTCTAATAGATTATAGTATTATTGTAGTAAAAGTTCCGATTCAGGAATGGCAGAAAATCCAAACGACCATATTCGATTTCGCATTTATGTACATGCGGCTTGACTCGTTGGGGCTGGTATTATGGAATTGATCGTCCAAACGTCTCGTTGGACGGAAGTTTTAAAAGTCACAACATTATTTTTTTTTAATATAGGCCTGTAGAGAATGATGAGACAGAACTTTTTTATATTTTCTTTTTTCTTTTCATTAGATAAGTATTTTTAATAATAGGCATGCAAAACTGAAAAAAATTATTCCCTAAATTCAAATACTTTTTAAGGAATACATCGTCGAAAGTTGGGCAAATATTATTAGAACTATTTGAAACTTTGATTTACGCACGAAATATACCCCTGGCGATGCCCAAAAACTGAAGATAAATTGAAAATCGCGTATTTTTTATTAATATTTATTAGCAAATTGAGACAGATCGGTAACCCCGTTTTTTCAGTTTCGCTGACAAAAAGTATCGAGGGAACTTTAGAGTTGAAAAAACTTCCAGTGAGACATTTATTCCTCAGTATTAAGGGGAGATTTGTGGAAATTTTCAGATCGATTCTTTGAAAATTGGTGGAAAACCCCATTTCACATGAAAGCATGCAACGCCCCCAACGATAGCTCCGCGAGCACTCAGCACCATCGTGCAGCGTACTCGTCACTGATCGCTGTTGGCGGTGTCGCATGCTTTCTTGTAAAATGGATATTGCCGCCAATTTTCAATTAATCGAGCTGAAAATTTCAAAAAATCTTCCTTCAATAGTGAGGAAGAAATGTCTCACTGGAAGTTGTTTCAACTCTAAAGTCCCCTCGATTCTACTTGTCGGCGAAACTGAAAAAACGGGGTTACCGATCTGTCTCAATTTGCAATTAAATATTATCAAACAATAGGCGATTTTTAGTTTTTTCTGCAGTTTTTAGGCATTGCTAGGGTACATTTCGTGTGTAAATCAAAGTTTCAAACAGTCCCAATAATATTTGCCCAACTTACGACGATTTATTTCTTCAAAAGTAATTGAATTTGGGGAATACATTTTTTCAGTTTTTTATGCTTATTATTAAAAATACGTATCTAATAAAAAAAGAAATTAGAAAAAAGTTTCGTCTCGTCATTCTCTATAAGCTTATATTTAAAAAAATTAATTTTGTGACTTTTAAAATTTTCGCCCAACGAGACGTTTGGGCAATACTCTTACCCGTTTTCGCGCGTTCGGCGAGTTATTCGATCCGGACGCTCAATTCATACCGTAATACCAGGCAGTACCTAAACTTTTCATTTCTAACTGCCGTTCATTATTGCTTTTTTTGTCCTTATGAAAAAAGTATTAGTAAGTATAGATCTCATACTTACCAATATTTTTTTTATACGAGAATCTTAAGAAATTTACATAATCTATATATAAACCGCCTAGGTATATAAATAAATTCCGTACTTTGCCGCAATATTTATACGGAAGAAAGATTAACATTCAATTAAGAAAATTTCAGTACGAACGCCAACGATACAATTTCTTGATCCAAGAAAATTTTTTCCATTCCAAGAAAATGTACTTTCATGTTCCAAGCTAATTTTTCTTGGATCAATAACATATTGTATACCTTCTGTATTCACGCCGATATTTTGTTGAATCAATGCTAATTTTTATTTATGTAGTTTTGAGGAGAATTTTTTTATGTACTCTGTACATATCGCTCTTTATCACCTTACTGTGTAGCCAGTGGTGAATTTTTATAATCAGCTATTCAAGTATGAATAATTATGAAATACATTCGGTATTTAGAAAACTGTGAATCTATGGCACTACTGCTTTGTTTTTGTACGAATTAGGAGTATAGAGTTCTTTTTTTGTTGCGTACCTGCCATTATTGTGCCTGAACAAAGCTAGAATTTCTTCGAAGGTCTTATTCTTGGTTTCAGGAACCTTCTTGTACGTAAAGATCCAAAAGACGGCTAGGAATGCGCTGAATGGCAGAAAAGTGTAGTTTTCGAGGGCACTCTGTAAAAGAAAAGGAGAGGAATTTGTAAACATTTCTTAAAAGAAAAAGAAAAATAAGAGGGTTATTGCTAAAAAAAATTTATTTGTTTTCCAACCTTAACTTAAAATATAAAAATAGACAACCATTTTAACTATAATGAAATGGAAGCTTCTAATGTGTCCCTGAGGGTTTACATTTGTCTTGTATCTCTTCCCCATTCCTTCAAACACCCCCTACACACTTACTTGGTGATGGGAGGGGGGCCTACAGTTTAAGGTGGGTTCCGAACCACCAAGAGCAACAGCTTTAAGTACTTAGAGAACCTTTTTCTCTCGAGGTACCGGTCCCACGACTCTCCGGAGATAAACAGTTATTCATCTCCCTTGCTAGGCTAATGTTCACCGCATGGGCCGCAGAGGCTCTTCCAGAGTGCGAGACGCGAATCGAACCCACAAGCGGACGGAGTGGGTCCAAAGCCTGCGCCTTAGCCACCATGACCATCGTCCCACTATTTTTTTTTTACTATGAAGAAACGAATTTTTGTGAAGTATCTTCACAAGTGAAGCGATTCAAAAACTTAAGGTCCTTGTAATATTTGAAATATTACTAATTTACATTTTAATTTTCTCCAAAATAAAATATTTACACCACATTTTCTTTCACCAATGTAAAGAGACGGTAATTTATTATTTAAAAATGCAATTGTTGTAAATCATGCAGCCACCCTATTCATTTCTTATATAAAATCTTGGTTTTTATATAGAAAATACTACATTGTGGACTTTGAATTTTAAAACGTTAAACAATTTTTGAAATATAAGGTTTTCTGGATTTATACTTAACGTATATGAACCTACTCTTCACATCTAAATTTAGAAGATTTTACAACAATTAAAATACTGTAAAGTCATTTACTAAGAGTAATTTATTCTTCAAAGAATGGAATCGTATTTCTGAATGTTACGATAGAGTCGATACCATTTGGACAGAGGTAGAGTAAACCGGGGTCCATCGGAGTATCGCCGACACCCTAGCTAGTAAACGATATCTATGATATAAAACTGCATTTATTAAAATTATGAGAATTTAAAAAATATATTTGTACGTAGATTATTATTCTTTTATCAAGACAGGTTGCATTTGAGTCTTCGTACAATACGAAATTAATGAGTTTATTTAAATTAATAATGTTTTTCGTTGCTACCTACAGAAGGACAAGTTTTCACTGTAAAAAGTATTGACGTTAATTTAAAAGTCCTGTTAAATTAGAAGAAAAGGTATTTCTCATCTCGCAATGCTTTCAGAGATTATATCATTATGTTTAACAATATAATTAAATTTAAATATTATTCTGAAACTCAAGTAGAGATTATATATTTGTAATTATCTTATTGTATCTTTAAACCCAGTGAACGACACCCAACAGGAGGAAGATTTTAGGCAGTTGTACTCACTATTATTATGAATATATATGTCCTTATGATTTGTGTATAATTACTTAGTTCCTAAGAAACGGTTTTTGTGAACACTACAGCAGTTTTTGCTACAGTAGCAGAAACTGCTATGCTCGGCAATCAATCAAAAAAACTCTAGATATAACCGACACTCCTAATTGGTTACCGAGCGTAGTAGTTTCTGCTACCATAACGAAAATTGCTGCCGTTAAAATAGGCTCATTTAGTAGCTATTTAAATACTTTCGGGTATTCAAACATCAAAAATCAATCGCCGACACCCAGAATGAATTTTGCAAAATCGTCAAGATTGTGAACTCACATACCATAGCTACGCAATATCGAAGGTCTTGTTTTAGACAAAAATGTTTTCAGCTATTTGTAAATCCAAAATTTCAACGCAATGCTATTTTACAAATAATTATGTGTTTCAGTATATTGTTCAGAATTCTTCTGATAATAAGAATCAGTCATACATTTTCAAGGTGAATGACTTTAAGTACTCTCATGGTCCCACAAAGAAAACATCATAATTGACAAATTTTAATTTGACGTATTATTGCAGATTATTAACGCTTTTTGAACGTTTCTTTCATAAATAATCATTAAACATTAATTTAAGAATAGTCAGTCATTTTTTAACTAATTTTCAATTGCCTTAATAAATTTCTTTTGTCTAAATTTATTTTTGCCATTTTTCGGAAGATTATAATATTTTTAGATATTACACCAACAGCCATACCACGCTGAAAAAACCAGTTCTCGTCAGATCACTGAAGTTAAGCAGCGTTGGGCGCGGTTAGTGCTTGGATGGGTGACCATTCGAGAAAACTGAGTGCTGTTGGCACATCGTGGGTGTGGTGAGCCCACACTTGTAGTTATTT
>CAKNYM010050910.1:31603-53968 GCA_932195095.1 Andricus curvator
CGTGGGACTGACGTTAGAGCTGGACTCTCCACTATACGGTGAATCACTACTTGACTTGGACATAATTTCAACTCGCAAAACAAATTTCGCGCATAAAGGTGGTAGTTGGGTGTACAATCTAAACATGAACAATACAAACAATAAAGTAGCCTCGGACTGGACTGAAACTTTGATTGACTAAATGCATACACACGGTAAACGTAAAGTTTGAGTTTCAGGCGATGAATGGAGACTGGGTGTTTGGAATGCTAGGGGAGTGAATGATCTTAAAGTAAGAGAACTACGAGAAACTATGCATGCTAGGAAACTAGATATTTTATGTGTACCTGAGACAAAGAAAAAGGGATGCGAAAGTAGAAACATAGAAAATGGGGTGTTGAAAAGCGGTTTTGAAATATGGTTAGGAGTAGATAGGGAATCACATGGTAGTCAAGGGGTCGGTTTCATTATGAATGAAAAAGCAAGATATATGTTCCAAAAACGACTTAAATACTTTTTTTCTCCCCTTTTCAGATAGTTGGAAAAAAATCTTTCTGATTGTAGGATTTATTATAAAGATACGGAAATATACGCTAAAGTAAAGGAATTACCTTCTTCATTTTAAATCAAATACAACTTTAGTCATTTTTATCTGAAGAAGATTGAACATAACATATGGTCGTGGCGAACTTTTGGGTTTCTATTATACGATGAACAGAAACGAGCGTGAAGCGCGAGGTTCACATGATGATCAAACGAAATATCGAGCGCGAAGCGCGAGTGTCGTGATGAGAATGTGTTCCTTAAGGTCGATAGAACCTTAAGTAAATTAGTTCATCTTTTTATGTAAAACTGACATAATAAACCAAAATCAGGTCATAACGATGAAGCTTTAACAGAGTATTAGCCCGCGAAGCGTGCACTAGCGAGGACACGAAGTGTGAAAACCTAGACGACAAATGTGTCCGAGCGCGCAGCGCGAGGTGAATACATTATCGAGCGCGAAGCGCGAGATAAACATATAATCGAGCGCGAAGCGCGAGATGAATACCCAATCGAGCGCGAAGCGCGAGATCCAACAGGTGCGCGCCCTAGGCGCGCTGAAACTTGCGAGCGAAGCGAGCCGCGCGCGAAGCGCGCTATGAGAATGTGCCCGCGAAGCGGGCGGATTTTTTGTAGTACATTTGTAAGCTTTCAAATAGATTCAATAAAATTAAACAAAATCTTATTAACAAATTTGGTAAATAACTTTTTTTTTTACTTTGTGGCCTTATGTCGTTTTTGATTTTCAAACAAAATCTCAAAAACTTCGTTACTACTTTTTACCCATAAGAAGGAATTATGCGATCGGACTTTTTTCGAAAGTTATACAATGAAGTTTAAGACAGACTAAGGTGCCCTGTGCTTCATTTTCAAACTTCATTGCATTACTTTTAAACTAAATCCGATCCCATAACTCCTTTTTACGAGTAAAAAGTAGACATATTAATTAAATTTTTTAGATTTTTTTGAATATCAAAAAGAGCATAAGTCCTCAAGTTTTGAAAAATATTAGGTTTTTACCAAATTTCGCATTAGATTTTTTTAAATTTATTCAATTTGAAAGCTTGACAAATTTACTAAAAAACAACATATTTTGAATGAAGATAAAATCAATCTAACTGGAGCTATATACTTTTTAAGCGAACCAGGCACGTATTTCAAGCAAATCGTCTACCTGTGCGAGGGTAGTAGTTACACAAACAATTCAGCAAATCCTTTTGCACAGTATATGTGAAATACAAAAAAATAAGTATATATATATATAAAACTATATAAGAAATACGTGAATGCCATGAAAATAGAAGAAACTTTTTTCAGGGTGACCCGCTCTCCAGAGAATGCTGCGTATGAAGTGATGAAAATTGGTAGGCTTATTCTTACCTTAAAATTCTCAAAACAGACTCAGCAATTTTTCAAAATTTTAAAGTTGAACATTTTTTCGCACTTTTATCATGTTAAAAAAAATCATTTTTTTACCATAACCTTTACAATTTTTATAATTTAACTTCAACGTATAATGACTATAAAATAGTAGTCATGCAAAAACGAATGCAATGATCTATATATTAGCAGTACATTTGAATAAAGAGTGAAAGAATGTCTTATTGACAATACTAACAAAAATTAAAAATCTGCCCGATGCGCGGGCAAATTCTCATCGCGCACGGCTCTTTTCATTCGGTGCGCGACTGTTGGTTCTCGCGCTTCGCGCTCGATGATGTATTTACCTCGCGCTAAGTTCTCGGTCTTTGTATTTCCCCCACATTTACGCACAGACCTTTTAAAATTAAAGGTCGAATCATCGACAACTGTAATTTGGTGATTGTGAATTCTCTTTTGGTAAAGCTCCTTCGGCTTTAACGAGCAAATTCTCATCACGTATCTCGTGCTTCGTACTCGATTTTGTCCAAAATGTGAACTTTTCTATATTATGTTTAACACTATTATATCAAATGTATATTATATTTATTTCTGTATCTCAAGCTGGTACTTCTTATTCAGATATTGTAAAATAATGTACATATTTTATTTTTCATGATTACTTCAATATTTGCTCTTTATTTTGCACTAATTTTTATTCACAGTTAGCCTGAAAAATCTATCATTTCAATCAATTTATATTACCGCAATTCATAATATGCATTGGTATTGAAACATACGTATTTTCATTGTCTTGTTTTTATAATTAAAAAAAATGCGCATCCTATACACAAAATTTTATTATAAATTTTATTTCAACTTGTGTCGCTTCTCCATAAATTTAATTTGTATATTTTCAACGTTATTTTTTACGATTTAAAATAAAAATACGCATCCTAGCGTGAAGTGGTTTCGAGGAAATTTGTAGATATAATTTGGGCGAAAAATTTTCTTAAATAAAATGTTATTGTAGCTTGTGTCCTTTTTTCAAAAAGTTAATTTTTTAATTTTAATGTATTTTTATAACAAGAGTTTATAACAAATTTGTAGACCTTTTTTGGTTGAACAACTTTTGTCTTCTCATTTTCTTCGTCTCTTGTATCGTTTTACCAAAAATTTAATTTTTTATTGTTATTCTTATTTTTTACGATTGGAAGAAAATCTACTTATTCTATATACAAATTATTACTAACAACTTTGTAGATCCTATCTGAGTGAACATCTATTAATTTTTTTCGCACCTAGTGTCGTTTTTCAAAAAATGTAATTTTTTTATTTTTAATGTTATTTTTATTACGATTAAAACAAAAACTATGCGTCCTATCAAAAAATTACTAATAACAAATTTTTAGCTCTTTTTTGAATCAGCAACTTCTGTCTATTTATTTTCTTCATAACTTCTTTCGTTTCTTCACAATTTTTTTTTCACGAATAAACCAAAAACTACGCATCCTATCAAAAAATGATGAGTAATAAATTTGTAGCTCCTTTTTGGTTTAATAACTTTTGTCAAATTGTTTTTTTTTGTAGCTTGTGTCATTTGTCCAAATTTTTTGTTTATTTTTAATGTATCGTATAATTACGCATCCTATCAAAGAGTTATTAATAAAAAATGTGTAGATCTTTTTTGGGTGCAAAATTTTTGTCCTTTCATATTTTTTTGTATCTTGCATAGTTTGACCACAAAATGGAATTTTTCATTATTTTTTGTGCGACCAAAAGTTGAATTTTCGAATTTCCGAAAAAATTCGATAATCTGTTATGATAACCTTGTAGGGCTTTCAAAAAGCAACGTTTTTCTTCTCTTGACTTTTGTTCATATCGTGCGTTGTTTGGCTTAAAATGTTCATTTTCGTTTTTTAATTTTTTTTATTTTGAAAATTCTATAACTATGATAATTTTCTTTTTATCGAAAAAAGTAATTAGGATAAATTGTTAAAGTTTCCGAGTACTATAAACAGCCGTACATAGAATTTTTAAATATTGAAAAAAATGTCTCAACAATTTTGAAAATGCTCTAACTTTTTGAATTTTTATCCAAGATAGCTGGTTAACAAACTCGATTTTTCTTTTTGGTTCCTAAAAACGTGTGCCAAAGCACAATCTAATCAGATTCGTCTTTCAAAAGTTATCCCATATAAAGACGACAGACAGACATCGTCGTAAACTCGGTTTTTTCCGATTCAGGGATTCTCGAAACGTTGAGATTCAAAAAATCCGCGATAGTTAGTTTTCACATAAAAAATACATTCTCATTATGATGAGAATGTGAAAATTATCATATCCTATTAAAATAACTTCTAATACTTTTAAAAGTTGACGTTGGTGTAGTTAGAAAAAAATACAGTGAAGTCTCACCTATTTCTCCTCTCCCTTATTTCCCGTCTCCTCTATTTCCCCTCGGCTGTACACGGTTATTTCCATTTGCGCAGTTCTGAGACCTCCCACCACGATCACTGTATATTCTCCTCCGCGTCAGTGGCTGACCAATTAAAAAGAGGCCCGATGAGCCGGAAGCCCGCGTTGGTTTGAATTGAGTATTTTAGCATGAAGTGATGGGAATACGTCATACGACTTTTTCGAGAAAATAGTCTAAATGTAAAAGTTATAAATGTACAGATAGTAATATTTCTCAAGTGTAGAATGTATTTTGTCAGTCATGTTCCATTCTTTTGTCGATTGACGACCTTTCAGTTTCACGAAATAAAATAAAATATCTTAAATTTCAGATTAGTGGCACTCTAACCTCAAATTTCGGACAGTTAATTGTATTTCGTGAAACTGAAAGGTCGCAAATCGAAAAAAGAATGGGACATGACCGAGAAAATAGATTTTACACTTGAGAAATATTATTATTCAGACCTCTATCACTTACCTTTACGTTTAGAATATTTTCTCCAAAAACTCGTATGCAGTTGCAGTCCCATGTGGTAACCTTCCTGACGGCTGACATTTCCACCTATCCTAGCATTCTATTAATATTCAGACCTTTATAACTTACTTTTAAGTTTAGAATATTTTCTCCAAAAAGTTGTCTGCACTCCTATGTCACTTTTATGCTAACCTTCCTGACTATATTATATTATATATTATACTGGAAAACTCACTATTCCGCGAAATATTTGAGTCGTTTTTTGATTCTATTATATTGATATTTAGTTGGCAACCTGTACTATTTCCAGGAAATATTATATTTGTCACGTCGTACGTCAAAACAAAAACACTGGTCAACGGACCGCGACTTTTTCAACTGCGCAATAAGTCGGGACCATCTGAACTGTTTCCAATTAGAATGCATCATATTGCGCTATATACTCGACTAAGTACTCGCACATGGCGGCCCTTCCGAGGCGAGAGTCGCAACTGTTTCTCGCCCCTTGAGCTGAGAAACTGCGTGGACCAGCAGTTCTAGGAATGTCGGGTGTATTTTCTGCATTATTATTGATAGTATTTATTGACGTCAAATCAACCCGCGCTTTTCGGCACATGCACAGTTGAAATAGTTGATTACAGGGGGCGCATCGATACAAGGCCGGGGCAGCCAATGAACGTCGCTTGACCAAAATATCCTGCCCACTCGCGGTAAAGGTGAGGGCCCCTCCAGCGTGGAAATAAAAGAATCGTTACTTTTCAAGGCCGGGGAAATAGTGCGAGACTTCACTGTATTTCTGGAAAAAATGCGAATAGATTGATTCAAGGGGTTAATTACGTGCATTTTTGGCTTACACCGCCAGATTGCAAGATTGCATAGAATGTATGTCAGATGGCATGAGTAATATTAACCGCTCAGATTGACCTATGGTTGTAATAATGCATTCGACTAAAAAATGATAAATTCTATTAATTTATAATTTTGAAAGAATTTATTCATTTAAATCAAATGATTTAATCATTACATAAATGCTTCCTCGTTAAGAAAGAAAATCATATTTTTGCTGAATGAGAGGGCAAAGTGCTCATGAAGTGAGCATCAAAGTTGATACAACAAATACACCTTTACAGCTAGTTAAATCAATTTCTCCAAAGGTACCGAATCTCCCCTAATTCTTAAGCTTGAAAATAAAACATTTTGTATACTAAATTGTATGTCGTATAACAAGGTGTCCAGTAAAGACGTGTGATAAAATTCCCGTACATTTCCCGCAGACTTCTCCAAAATTCCCGTACATATATCAGACTTAAAAAGTGCTTTGTGTTATGCTCCTGTAAAAATGAGACTTCTTAAACATAAAATATACACATCATAAAACTTTAAAATGGAAGCATAAGAATGAAACGTTTACAATACAAGTTTTATTCTGTTTTTTGTTGGCAAATTAAAGTATATTTAGCCTACTGCTGGTAATAAACTTTTAGCTCATTTTTTTAGTTTTACAATAATGATTCAATTAAACTAATAATTTCTTTTAACCGATACTTCTGCATTTAACTTACTGAATATCAAACCCTTCTCTTTCAAATTTCAGGATAACGAGTCAACGTTTTTTTGCAACTACCGGCAATAAGTAATTTCAATAGAAATTAAGAAATAACAAATTCGAATTTTATTTTTAAAATAGACCTTTTCATTTAAGAGCAGAAGCTTAGGCGCCGCTAGGATACTTAGCGGGCATTTAAACGTTTTGAGCATATTTTCGTTGAAATGGACACTATCATACCAAGTTTTAATGTAAAATTAAATGAAAAAGATGTGCCAGGTGCCGAATTACTACCTGAAAAGGTAGAAAACAACACCATTTGCCAGTTGAAGAGTGGTTGAAGTGCAGAAAACAATGTTTACCAAAGGGAAAAAGCAACAACTTGTTGACCGGTATGTAGAATGTAGGTTACGCTTACATCGTGTATAGTCGCATAGTTAGAATAGTAGGAAAATGGTGTTTTACGTAGAAATGAAATTATCTGTAAGGTTAAAAAAATATATAAACAGGTTGATCAAACATTTTCAAAGAAATGCAGTTGAATCGTTTGAATTTCAGAAATTTAAATTTGTAAGTCAGCATTGTATTGTATTGAATGTTAATGTGTAAATCACAATTGAAGAATTATTAATTTGTAGTGACTTAAAACTTTTATTTGCTTCATTTTTATTATTGTTGTTTCTGATTTAAAATTGCTTAAAATTTCTTCAATTCAGAATACTGAAAATAAGAACATGGACTTGTATCTTAAAACCAGAAATCTTAGAGCTGTTTAATTTATAGAAGTTAAAAAGTTTTCGGTTCAACGGCATTTATTTTAAAATTATTTAATTGGAAAGTTGTAAAAGCTTTCATTTCAAAGGCGTAATAATTTATTGAGCGTTTTTGAATCAAAAAATTTTTAAGTTGTAATTTTAAAAGCTTGAAATTCAAGAGTATCACTTTGAGTGATTTAGCTTGCACTTCAGTTTTGAGCACTTCAAATGAAGAAATTGCCCGCTCAAATAGTTTGCATTTTTCCCCTGTGCGCACATAATCTCACTCACATGTCACTTTTTCTGAATTCCGCGCAATTTTTAATATGCATTTTAAGTGAATCATCGGGAATGTTACCCTTTAGAAATATTAAACAGGGTTTTGGAAATGAAAGGAAAATAATATTTATCTTTCAAATACGACTTGCGCCGGATGACACTTTTACAATTTCCAAAACAGCACTTCTTGTCCGTATCAACCTTCTTTCTTTTCAATGGATTTTCTCCTGGTAAATCAGATATTTTTTTGTGGGATGTGCTTTAACTTCTAATTGCTCGAAATATATATTTTTTTCGTTAATATTTACTATTTCCACATACATTTTACGGAAAAATTGCTCGAAACTCACGAAAGTGCTATATATTATTTGCGCTTGCGCAGTATCTTTTTAAAAATAAAAAGGTCTATTCAGTCGAAAATCGAACGGTTTTCGATTTTCGACTCCATACACTCATACAGCATCGGAATCTAACCACTGGACGTAACACACGCATGTGTAGTTTAGTGGCGCGCAATATTTGAAAATTAACAAATATACAAAAACTTCTGTCTACATAATTAAATCATTAAGGCACAACAAATTTCCCGCTTCAAAATAAAAAATCCCGTACATTTCCCGCACCAATAAAATTCCCGTACAATTCCCGCTTTTCCCACACGCTGGACCCCTGTATAAGAGGAATGTTTATTTGTACACTTTGAATGGAAAAAAGTGTGAATTATTAGGGTTTTGAAAAACAATGATTATTTGCCTGAAAAAAATTACAAGCAGTAAATTTGTTATCAAATACAAAATGTGATATGAAATTATGTAGACGAAAAATGTAAATCTTCTATTTGATCTTTGTATCGAAATTATATTATTTTCATAACAGTCAATACATTTTTCTAAAAGCATGAGACAATAGATGAGGAAGGAAAAAGAATGATTACCTTCAGTTTTAGAAAGCCGATTCCAACTACGAAATTAGCCATCCAATTGACGAGGACAGCAATAGACATGGCAGCAGGTCTAGGTCCTTGGGAGAACAGTTCTGCTGTTATCATCCACGGAATAGATCCAGGCCCCACGGCAAAGAACACCACAAAACTGAGTGTCGAAACCACCGAAAGGTAGGACATCCAGTCTATCATTTCCTGCACGTAACCAAAAAACTCCTATGAGGCGGTAGAATCAAGTTCTTCTTTCCTGAGCAGCTGGAGGAGCTTCAGGATTAACTCAATAAAATTTGTAAAAGAAAAAAAAATATATGTCCTACAAATCTACATGCAGCATGCAGCTCAATCCTGTGTAGGTGAAAACATGTAAGTGAAAAACAGCGTACGTTACAGCAATGTGCATCGTTGTATCATCATTAACTCGCTGTTTATAAGCGGTGAAATGCTGAATGCCTTTAAATAAAATCTTAAAATAAATTTTATTGCAGAGTCCCTTTTTTTCATTTGTAAAAGTTATTCAAATTTACTTAGTGCTATTCAATCAATGTGCTTACAATTTACAATGCATTTGTCTCATAGGGATCGGAACAGAACTGAGGGTTATTCTTTAAATCTACCGGTGAACTGTTTCTCAAAATTTTAATTAATTTGGTTGATAGCTGATGGGTTAGGAGGAGTTAGCAATAAAGAAAGGTGCTGTAAAGGTATAATGCTATAATTGATCAACACTTCAGTTTTATTCCAAAAATAATGAAACTGGAATTGGCTGTATTCTGAGTAACGTTGTCAACTTCGCTATTTAAATTTTTAATTATAAAATTATAATGAATTCATTGTTTTACAGATTCTTTCCTTTCTGAACAAATAATTAAAAAAAGCAGGATTCTACCTTACATGAAAAATATTTTAATATTTGCGTTGAAGAGAGTTTAATTTAATTTAAAGACTTGAAAAGAATTGTGTAAATGAATAAAAAGCATTAATAATAAGGATAAGATAATATAAAGTTTGTAGATGGTCTTGTAAGAAACGGAGGTCATGTAAACTCTTACGGGACACATTATGAATGAAGAAGACGAAATAAAAAGGATTTTAAAACATTTCCAAAGTATAGATTGCTTCAAATGAATGATAATTTTCAGGATTTTAAAAGATTATGAAAGATTTCAATATAGTTTTAAGAAGAGTTTATATATAGAATATGTTGAAAGATTTCAAAAAGTATATCCCAATTTCAAAATATTTATGACACTTTCAATAGATTTTGATAGATTGATAGTTCAAACAAATTATAATATCACAAATATTACACGCGATTGCGAAGAGGTGACATTATTTTAAGACGATGTCTTCAGATTTCAGAACATCGAAAAATGTTCACTATGATGAAAGAATTTCAAAGATTTCAATAAATTTGTATGAATTCCGAACGACTTGAAAATATTTAAAACGATTTTTGAAAACGTCATTTTTTAAAAATTATCTTTGAAGGTTTTCAAAAATTTTTAAAGACTTAAGAATATTATTCAAGGTTTTTAAAGAAGTTGAAATAGTTGCACGAATTTTCAAGACGTTTTAAAACAGTAGCGTAACTACGTTCAAGAAACTTGAGAAATAGATTTATTTTGAGCTATTTTTCATGAATTTGTTGTAATTCGGAGTTTTGGGGGCCCGTGTTCCATGGAAAACATGGAACACCGATAGTTAGGCCCCTGAATTTTTCACATTACCTTTCTTATAATAGCATACTCAAAAGAAAAATGTCCTATTTATATCATGTGCTGTGTGAATAAAATAATGTTTCAGAAAATGTTCCAAAAATTTTAGATTTCCTGACGGGACGCAGTACAGAACTATATAATCAACATTTTTATCGAAAATGGGTTTATTCTTTTCAACCATTCAGCATTGATATTTCTTGAAATTATTATCATTTAATGAAAAAATAGATTTTCTTGTTTTTTTTTCTCGGATTTTTAGCAAAAAATGTCTGCCATACTGTGATCTTCAATTTTTATTTTCTCAGAACAGGTTGATTTGTTTGGATCAAATATTTATTATTCTCATTTAGCATCTACATATCTCAGAAGCAAGTTTTTATTTAAGAAAAAATTTTTATTCGATTTTGAATCGCCATCCAAAGCCGATTTTGAAAACCCACGAAATGGTAATCTTAAAATTCTCGGACAATTTTCTCGGAATTGGTTAACTTTTGTATACCATAATTTATTTAACCGTATTCAGATACTTAATATCTCGTGAGCCTTTTCTTAATTAAAATTTTTGTCTCAATTCACAGCCGAGCCTACTCGAATTTTAGATTAGTACCACTTTGAGATTGTCAACTTCTACAGCCATTTTCTCGATCCATTTTCTTGCTCCCCTGAAAAATGCTCATTTTGTTTGTTATATAGTTCTGACTGCCACCCTTTAACTATAGTATCAGGGAATAAGGAAAGAATAAAATGAACTGTTTAGGATTACATTGAAGAAAATGTGTGGAACGTCTCAGTTTTATAAAAGTTTAAAAGAATTTAATTTATCTTTAATTACGAGACTGGAAATCTATATATTTTAAATTTATAAATACGATTGCTATATTGATATGATAAGAGTTCTATTATGTATAGCTCTTATCAAAAAATGAAATTTTTTCTTCTAGAAATTTATCAAGAATTTGAAATTAAAGACGTGAAAACATATTGCTAAGTTAATACAAAGATGCCATCTAAGATATTATCGCAACTTGAAAATGGTTTTAATCTCCACATGAAGAATTAATGAATAACGCAACCTAAATGTGGGAATGGAAGCCTGTAACAGGTTTGAGCTAAATGAAACGTAAGTTGATAATAACGAATGTCAGATAATTATCTCCTCCAGATAGTCACGAAAGAGGTCACAGATGATAGGAGGAAGGGGAGAGGTTAGGGGAAAAAAGATTCAGTAAATCATAATTAACGTGCTTGCAAAGCATCGTAATTGAATAATGACGAATTTCTTTTAAAAAAAGTAAATATGCTTCAAAATAAACATGTACTTAACAATTATGTCACCTTGCATGTTTAAAATCCAAATGAAGAAATTAAGTTAAGATAAAAATCCAAATTCATCTGAAACGTCCAAGATTAAACTCTAATAACAAAATTCTGAGTGATTAAAAAATTTAAACTCCAAACCAAAAACAACAAAATTTGGACAAATACACATGCAAATACTTCCATTAAAAAAAAACGAGAAACGAAAAAGAAGGCAACCTTGAAATCCTCTTCCTTCTCTTCTTTCTTCGTTTTATGTTTGGGTTATTTATTATGTATTTTTTAAATTTTAAATAGACGTATTTGCATGTGTGCTTGTTCAAATTTAGTCGCTTTTGTATTTTGTGTTTACATTTCCTAAATTACAAAGAATACTGGCATTAGAATTTCAATGTTGTCTTTTACGCAGAATTAAAATAATATGTCTTTATGAAACACCTAATTACAAAAAAACATATTTTTGAATGAAATAAATTTAGGATCCTGAAAATGAAAAGTGCCTTAACACAAGGTGAAGTGGTGTGAGTCAGCAAAGATTGTAGCGCTGATAAATTGAATAAATAAAAAAATCGGTTTCGTGCAGGTGAAGGAAACTTAAACTTAGATGAATGATAAGGAGGCAATTAAAATGAGTTGTCCATGAATGAATATATAAAATTACGGCAGTGATAATCTCACTCTTGGTGCAGTGCCTTCCTCCTGCTGTGAAGAAAGTGTTAGACGCAGCACGAATGTGCATGTACAGTAGACGATAATAATGTCTTTTTAGGGTATATTCTAAGAAGTGATTGTATCCTTACATTACAGTTGTAACAATTATTAAAAATATATATAAATGCAATAAGTCCGTGCAGAAATCTGAATTGGGGCCTAATGGGCCACTGCAGACAGGCTTTCCCTGCTTTTCGTGTCTGGTCCAGAAAATTGACTAGGGCCTAATTTATGCACAGGCTTTCGAGCTTATAATTTTGTTGCTAATTAAGAATTATTGAGGCCCTTGATGAAAAAATGGCCCATACGCCAAATTACTGTTTAGAAAAAATCGACTCGAAAGATTCAATTTAAGTATAACTTAACCGAACTTTATCTTGAATTTTGGAGAAATTGGGAGAAATGAATGATTTTATCACCTGAAATTAAAGTTGGGTAGTTGTAAATCAATTTTCTTTAGAATATTCACTGCGTCTTTTAAAATAATGAAAAGACATTAATTTCTTCTACTGTATATTTTTATATATACCTACTATTGTATAGTGCAAAAGCACAAGTGAACCCTTATGTACAACCCTTAGGGTATTATTTCAGAACTGCTGACTGTAAAAGTTTCAAAACTTTGACAATCCATTTAAGGGAGTTACATTTTTCTCGTCCCTGTGGAAAGATTTCCGGAGTTCGACTTGGCAGTTGTGAAATGAGCACCTCAGAGCAAAAAGAAAGACTCCGCAGAGTCGAGAGGAAAATCGAGACAATTATCGTTGCGCTGTCTTACTCTTCAGGCATTCTGCGTAAGAGTTTCTCTTTCTAACGGTACTTGTCTCGTTTTTCCTCACGGCTCTGCGGAGTCTTTCTTTTGCTCTGACGTGCTCAAATTGCCTTTTATTCTAGCTTCCAGAGAAGGATGCTCGCTTTTCTTGAAACTGTTTTTGCAAGATATTATTCTCACTAAAATAGAACTTATTTCATAATTCATTTCATGACTTATTTCTTTGGTTTCTATTGTATTGAATATAACTTTCTACTCCACCCAAAGACGTTAAGTAATTTTTGAACGGCTCCGAAATAATAATTTGTATTGTAAAACAAATTTGCGAAAATTGATATCAATGGATAATTTCACAGCAACGAGAATCCTTGTATATGTATATGCTAAGAAAGGATATTGTTTTGAAGCTTGAACTCACCTTTATAAGGAAAGAGATAGTGATGAATATGGAAAAGATAAACATTCCGCCGAGACCGTATAAATGTAACGTCCGTCTCCCTGTCCGGTCCATGAGAAAAATGGAAACGAGCGTCATGACAACCATAATTGATCCTATACCGATGTTCGCGAACTTGGCACTCTCTTCTGTTAAGCCGGAACTTATGAACAAACTGGTTGAATAGTAAAAAACCTTGAACAGAGAATAACCAATGCATATTCAGTATTTACTAATCTCTAAAGGACAGTCGTTCGTTCACAATCTTGAATTAGAGTTATTTGGATATTCGGACCTCTTATTTGGAATTACAGTATTTACTCAGAGAATTAATTGCATTAGATAACTATAATTTTAAGTTCGTACTTCAGACCAAGAATGAAGCTTAAAGCTTAAATATTATATAAATTATGGCAGTTTCTTCTTGTACCAAAAAAACTGGCTATTATTATACCATTAAGCCATATCCTTTTCGGGGTAAGCGTGACTCACCCTGTGAGGACGGGAGTTCTAGGAGGCGGTAATGGGGTGGGTGGGGGGGGGGTAAGACTTTTAGATTGATCTAAAATTCCCGTCTTGTTTATTTAAATAACACGTTGGTTCCGCAACACTGCTCCGACCCAGGTCGCTGATCAATCTCTCTAGCCATCACCCCAGGCGAAGAACGTTACAAAGTCATTATGTAAAGCTCTCCACTCGGGCCCATTAGTGTCCAAGGTCTCTTGTTTCAGGCGTCATTCTTTCCACTGACACTCTTCATCATGCATTTTATTCTTATAAACTATTTGTCGCCACACTTTTCTGTCCTGGCATACCTCTTTAGCTTCCTTCGCGTCCATGCATTTTCTTATGCAAGCTCTTATATTTCTATGGCTCCTTATATCTCTTTGAATTAGGGTCTCGTTCACACATTCTAACCATTATTTCCTCGGTCTGCCTCTGAGTATGCTGCCATTTACTTTACCTTAATATACTTGTTTCGTCAGTCGTTCACCTTTTATTCTCTCAACCTGCCCAAAAAATCTCAACAAATTTCTTTCATTCTTGTCAAATAGTGTCTCATCTATACCACATTCTTTGAGGATTCTTATGTTACTGGTATTGCATGCCAACAGCGTTAATTTTACTCTTATGCTTTTCTTGGTATGTCCAGGTCTTGCTACCGTACATCACAGTGGGTGTAAGTATAGAATTATATATCGCCATTTTAGCTTTACCTGATATATTTTTACTTCTGACAATGGATTCTGCTCTACCGATAACCCTCTTGCCCTCGTTCATACGCCTATCTAACTCTGCATCTATCTTTCCGCCCTTAGTGAATAGGCTACCAAGATATACGTACTTATCAACTTTTTCCAGTCTCTCATTGTTTAGGATAATGTTGCATATTGTTTTCTCACCCTTTCCTTCAAACACCAACATTTTTGCTTTATTTACGTTAATTTTGAGACCCATGTTCTTCATGCTTATATTCAGCTTGCTCAACATTCTTTGCAGGTCTTCGACTGACTTTGCCATAACAACCTTATCATCTGCGAACGCTAACCCACGTACCCTCACTGTCCCGAGATTCACATCTTCTTCGTCGAAGAGGGACATTCTTAGACACTTGTCCATGAATATAATAAACAGCCATGAGGAAATAACGCATCCTTGCCTAACAACTTGCACAATATCAAATCAGTCACTCAGTTTCCCATTTACCCTTACACTCGCTTTGCTACCTGGATATATTATTTTTATTGCTTGTAGGAGCCATCCAGTGACTCCGTACTCTTTCAGGACTTCCCAAAGTTTACTTCTCTCCACCTTGTCAAACGCTTTTTCTAGGTCAAAAAATGCACAGAAAACGTTTTGATTTACTCTCCAACTTTTTTCTGTGATCTGCCTCAAGCTAAATATTTGATCCGTACATGATCTTCCTGGTATACATCCACTTTGGACTTCCCATATCTTTTCTTCTGTTATTTTCATTGCCCCATGAATAAGTATTTTTGAATATATTTATCTGACGGTACTTAATACGCTGATACCTCTATAATTATTGCAGTTGCTTTTATCTCCCTTCCTTTTGAAGATTGGGACGATAATCGCCTTTTTCCAGTCATCCGGAACTTCTCCCATCTCGATACATAAATTTATCAACTCGCACAGCCTGTGAGGTATGTAGTCGCCACCGTATTTAAGCATTTTAGCGCTAATACTGTCTACACATGCAGTCTTACCATTCTTTAAGTTCTTTCTTATATCCCCAACCTCATAGGCACAGAATTTCTCAAACGGGGTCTCTAACGTATCGTGTTCTATGCCGCAGTCATGTTACCCTATAGCCTCACCACCCAATAATTCCTTAAAAGAGTCTCTCAAAGCGTGTAGTATCCCGTCTGTATCATATAGCATTTGACCCTTGCTATTTCTCATGTTGCCTAACTCTGTACTTTTACTTCCTTTCACATTGATCAACGCCAATTTATAAAACAGTTTCTTTCTTCCTTAAAAATCGATTTGCACTTTCTTCTCTTTTTCTGTTTTGCTTTTATCTTTACTTCCTTTGACTAGTATTTTTACTTTCCTCTTTTTGTCTCTGTAATCGTTTTCAAGTCTATTTCTCTTCTCATCGCTAAGGCCTGTGATGTTTAGCTTTATTTGATACGCTTGTTTCTTTTCGTGGACGGTTGCGCGGAATTCATCATTCCACCACGCATCACCAGGCATTCTTCCTAGAACCTCGGTACCGCACACTTCGATCGCAATTCTAACAATGATATCCCGGAACATAGTCCATGCGTCCTCTATATCATTATTGCGTATTAGTGCCTCCCAAGTTGCCCTATCCATGCGTTCGTATATTCTATTCTGAGAATCTATTCGCACTTCCGGTTTCTGTAATTTCTCGATTTTGATTCGCGTTTATTTCGTCTTTTTGGTTTTCTTTCTTCTCCATTCATGGCCTAATTTCATTTTTGAGACAAGAAGGTAATGATCAGTATTACATTCAGAACCCCTCATAGCCATTGTATCTTTTACCGGCTCTCTTAGTCTTTCGTCCGCAACAACAAACTTAATTATACTGCGGATACCTCCTCTGCACCAGGAGTACGTATGGATCATTTTAGGCCTAAACCAAGTATTTTTAATAAACAAGCCCTTTTATAAGCATGAGCGGACTAATCTATCTCCGTTACCATTTGTTCTTGAATCCCCAAAATTACCTAGCATCCTTTGTGTATCCTGACATTGAAATCCAACCCATCCATTCATATCTCCTAGAAGGCGTCTTTACTTAATTTCTTTCACCATGAATTGGGGCGTAGCACGCTATGATAAATAATCTTCTGATTCCTACTTTCATTCTAATCCACAACAATCTGGGAGATACAAATCCTTGATCCCTAATATGCTGCCCTGCCCTTTCATTCATAATCAAACCGACCCCTTGACTACCATGTGATTCAATATCTACTCCTGACCATATTGCAAGTCCGTCATTAACTCCCCATTTTTTATCTCTTTAATGTCGCATCCCTTCAGTGTATTTTCTTTGTTTCAGGTATACATCAAATATCTAGCTTTCTTACGCGTATAGTTTCTCGTAATTCTCTTTCTTCAAGATCATTCACCCCTCTAGCATTCCAAACACCCAGTCTCCATTCAGCGCCTAAAACTTAATCTTTACCTTTACCGGGTACATGCCTTTCGTCAATCAAAGTTTCACTCCATTCCGAGGCTACTGTATCGTTTTTATTATTCATTGTGTATAGTGTGCGCCCATGTGTACTTGATGCGAAAAATGTATTTTACGAGTCGAAATCATGTCCAAATTAAGTAGCTCGTCGTCGTAAGGTGGAGAGTCTCTTTATAAAGTCAGTCCCACCAAACTTCGGTCAATAGAGGGGGAGTGTAGGGACAGAACTGAAACTGAGAGAGTCACAGTTGGCTGGTGTTGTATACTACGAAGGGCATCAGCCTTCAGAAAGCTGATAATGTATGACAAAATGTGTATATATTTCAAAAGTTCCCGAAAATGTCCCCAAAATTGATATGTTTCCATACATTTAATTTCTTTTAAAAGTTTTATTATTTTCTATTTAGCCTTTCATGATTTTCAACAAACCTTCATAAACTTTCAAAAATTTCCATAAATTTCATAACTTTTCAAAAGTTTCAATTTGTAACGAAATTTCAGTACAAATAGCCCTTTTACCAGGTCCCGCTGTTTGTACGAAAAATATCTGGCTATTCGTCAAGAATTTTCGGTACGCGTAGCTACAGCCTAAATTATAAAGATAATTATTAGTTAAAATTCAACATATGTGATATTTTATATTTAACCAAATATAAAACTACCGTCAACCGGGCGAATCGCTACTATAAATTTTACAAAATCATCAAAGGCTTAATAATTGTATTTTCAAACTAGTCTTGGGCTCAATAGATCACGAAATGTCTCTACTTTATCGCCCATATATGTAAATAAATATATATTGATTCATAAGAAACTAATTATACAAAGAATTTCAACATCTCACATCGAGCAAACCTTAGGCTACCCAAACTTTCATATACATATACATTATACATTGCAGATGAACAGTGAAAAGAATACGCACATTAAGGCAAGTGTAAACAGGACAACAAGGTCATCGAAACAGATATAAGGAATAAGAAAAGGAAGATTTAAAAAAGATTGAGAAAGATATGTAAGATGGATTTTTGGGGTAAAATAATGTAGAAATTAAGGGGAGTAGTAAAAATTGGAAGAGATAATATACATATATTATGAATAATTGGAAAGAAGAGAAGGGTAAAAACAAAAACACGTGGAGGAAAGTTAAGAGAAGATAGTAGATTTGAGTTACAACAGATGATGAGAAGAGGTAATGAAGGCGGGATTGACTATTTACGAGAAATATTTGGAAAAAGGCTGGGAAGAGATCAGGTTGAGAACGATTGCAAGATTAAGATTATTAAATAAAGGACAGGGTTCAGTAAATAGTTGCTAAAGAAAATGAGGTAAATTTTAGGTGATGAAGGGACAGTCAAAAAAATGACTGAAATATTACTATGTAGTGGAAGAAGAGGCGGAAGTAATGTATACGGTTAGGGGACACATTATATATAATAAAGAAGAAGAAATGTTGTTACTGTGATTACTTACAGCATTGATACCCGAAAGTTGTTGTGAAAGCTGCATTACAACTCCAATGACAAGAGGCGCCCTTAATGTTGGGCTGCATATTAACTCCGTCATTGAAATGGTGGACTCCGCTTGTTGAGCCCTCTCTTCCGCTCTCATTTCTTCAATATCTTCTTCTACTTGGTTACTCGCTCGTAACCTCCTCAAGGCTTTACGTGCCTCTTCTTCCCATTGCTTGGTGATAAGTAAATATCTGAAAACATAATCCAGAGTACACTAATTCCACATTTTCAACCACCATGCTGAATTATCCAAAGACATTCCAGTTGATTCCTGAAGAACGGGAACCTACTATAGTGAATATCTAAAGTTAAATCCATCTACAGTTAAACAATAAAGTAATAACTTTAGAGAATTAGAAAACGGTAGTGCAGTGTGAATGGAGAAGTGGATCCTATAGTTGGTATTATGAACCAGTATAAGTTACTTCCACTGTTTCTGTGGAGTACTGAAAAGTGTAGTAATGTTTAGGAGTGAGTATATTATATCAGGAAAAGTCCTACCTTGGAGATTCCGGGCAAATTGGCAGGAGTACTAGCTGTAAAATGGCAGGACAAACAGCCAGCCCCAAGAGAACAGGCCAGCCATCATTTGTACCAAGGATTTGTTCAATACCCAGCACTTGGGAAACTAGGAGGCCCACCGTAACAGCGAGCTGGTTCACCGTGCCTAGGCCGCCCCTTAGGTTCAATGGTGCTATCTCCGATATGTACATTGGAACCAACGATGTGTTCAAACCACAATTCACACCTATGATAAACCGTCCAAAGAACAGCATTTCATACGAATGGGCAATTTTTGTGAAGCCCATGAGGCATGCCCCCACGACGCCCAGCACGTTGTTTAGCAATAAGCCTCCTTTTCTGCAAAACAAAAAATACATATATTAATAATCTGCGTTACCGTTACAGTAAACTTCACTATAATTCATTTAAGAAATTTAGGTAGATACATAGAAAGGATACAGATTGAGTTTACAATTTTGTACAACTGAAACTTTTCTCGGAGAATTAACCTGAAAATTATCTGCATTACTGACATAATTCAGCATGAATGCTGGATATTCAGATAGGACACAGTAAGTTAGTATGCATAAGCATTGTGTTTGACGGGTTATTACTTCTCAAAAGTACATAATACAAAAGGAAGCGTTCACTCATATGATGTCACGAACCAAGGGGGAGGGGGAGGAGGTTCTTGTCAAACGTGACAAATCGTGGTAAATAGGGGGACGGGTCACTCCATGCGTCGCCAGAAGTTTTCTTGATTTTATTCACAAACTGAAAAAGATGAAGTCCATACCTCTTATAGCTGAGATGATACTCTCTAAATTTAAATCAATTAAAATTGTTATTAATTTTAATCAGTGACTGACTTATAACTACAATTCAGTTATTTTAGAAGAGTGAATCAATCAAACTTACGGATTCATCAGTGAAAATAACTGAATCATGGCTAGAATTAAGTCACAGAATTAACTTATTACATTTTTTAACTGATTTAAATTTAGAGAAGAGGAAAAATTGAACATTTTTACCTGTCACCACATCCCGCGCATTTGCCAGCAGCCCCCCTATCTATATATACCTCAATTTCGATTTCATTTCGATTCGTTTCGAAAATAATGAGGTGGAAAAAGCCAAAAATATATAGTAGAATAAAAACTCATTGTGAATAATATATATTAATATGGCCAGTCATTGCCCTCAAGCGTCAACTTTGTAAAATTATTTTTAGAAATTAATTTTTTTCTAATTTTAAGTGTATCACTTAGTCTCGCTACTAAACAAAGTCAGGAATCGTCACAAATGGTCAGAAGTTCTGACGATTTCTAAACATCCTAACCATTCCTGACGAGTCTGACTATTTCTGAAGATATGCTAATTCACATCCTATCAGGCTGCTCATCGCCTAGGACCGCAGGTGGGCCAACCGAAAAGGATTAAAAATTAAAAATATGTAATTTTTCTTCAATGTTGCATATACAGATTCAAAAGTTAGAAATTCAGAATCTACGGCTTTCGGCGATTTCAGATACCTAAAAAGTTTCGTAAAAAATTTAAAATTAGGATAAATATAATGTATCTTGTAAAGAGAAAGATATACGTCAAAACGGACAAAATTTTCAGATTCACCTTCAGAGTCATTTAGTATATAAATAATAATTAAATATAAGTAAAAAGAGAATATGCATGAATAATTATAAATAAATAATATAAATAACTTAGGAAATATAAAAGGGATTAGGTTTTACAATAAAAGGATTATCCTTCGAATCCAAGGTCTGACGATTTCTAAACATTTTCTCATGAATTCTAACTTTTCCTGACGATTTCTGTCGAGAAATATAAGAAAAGTGGTCAGAAATGGTCAGAAGTCCTGACTTTTTTCTGGCGATTCCTGCCTTTTTTTAGTAGGGATATTTGGAGTTTCAAAACGAACTATACAATTTTCTTGACCGTTTTTACATTAACGAATGTTTCAAATTGAAATAACGTTCGTTGGTTTTCAGTGTGTTCCTTTAGAAGAATAAAAAAGTTTTAATGAAAATAATTTTATGTTTTTTATTATATGTGACGTTCCGCATAAAAATGGCCCATTTTTCCAATCATAGTTAAGGATATATTCGCGTTTTCGTGAACAGGCATAAAAAATATTGACTTTGGCTTTTCGATGGGAAATCATATTAGTGCACATATATGTATATTGAAGTATGATTTTCCATCGAATACCCTAAATAATAATTGTGACGCTAACTTCGAAAAACGCCACATGTATTCGAATGCTCGACGGTGACTCCATGAATTACAACACTCACAATGCATGCATTGCAGTTTCGTCGTTCCAATACCATATTTGCAATTTTACACTTTGCGCTTGTATTGTAGAAGTGTTGTAGAATCCCGAAAACATTTTTACATGTACTGGCGGCAACCATTTTACTCTATCCAAACAATTTACAGCATGTTTATTAATATTTGTCAACAAAATATTAGCAATCATAATTCTTCCACAAGTTCACATACGATACGGAATGACATCGAACGACATTGACTATAAGCTTCATCAAGTGGCCGACAGAGGTCTGGCGTGTTTGCCTGTCCCACGGGGTAGTAATAAGGAGACCGATCTCCGTACATGCGTTTTGACTTCGGTAACTGCACCTTTATTGCCGAGCTCGGACGTTTCTAATCAGCATACTATGGCCATTCGGGCATGCGCACTGTGATCTGCTATCTCCTTTTCTCCCGCGTGAAGTGTGCGAATGAACGCCAGCGCATGACAACCACTCTGTGATGATAACAACGACAGCAATTACTGAGGATATATCAATGTTTTGCAACTTATGGCAAACGTTTTTGCAAAGTTAATTTTAAGTCGAAAAATTAAATAATCAAATTGCAAAAATGGCAAAAATGATAATAAAGAATGTCATTTAAGATTACTAGGAGAATTTGAAGTGATTTTTCATTTTAAAAAAATTTAAAGAGAATATTTAAAAACATTTCAAACCAATTTTAGTGTGTAAATAACAATTGAACAATTATTAATTTATATTGACTTAAAATTAAAATAATTTATCTTCTAATTTTAAAAGTGTTCAGTTAAATATTAATAATATTTACGGGAACGTAACCTCAGTTTTCAGTTGCCATTAAACACGGCGCTCACTCGCACACTTCTCGCGGGAGAAAAGGAGAGAGCTGATCACCGTGCCCATGCCCGAATGGCCATAATGTGCTGATTAGAAACGTCTGAGCTGGATAATAAAGGTGCAGTTACCGCAGTCAAAACTCGAGACGCTTTGTACAGCATGATGTACAGCTCTCGCTGATTGGCTCCGCCATTTTAAGTTGTCTTATACATATACTATA
>CAKNYM010050910.1:57934-75912 GCA_932195095.1 Andricus curvator
GCATATTTTTGGCACGCGGGTATGGCTTTAAGGTTACGAACCAGTGATAGTTTCGCACCTCCGAGAGCACCTATCACAAGGACAATTACTTGTACCGAATATTTTGGGTACAGTCGTTGTAGCTCTCTTTTAAGGTCTTGATACCTCTCCTCTTTTTCTTTCTCCTTTGCAGTGATGTTGTATTCGGACGGAGCCGAGAATTCGATCACGAATATAGTTCGTTTCTCGAAGTCTTGGAGAACAATGTCAGGCCTCGAGTGCGCAACGGAGACTGCTGCCCGAAAATCGTAGTTCCAGAAAATTTGGCACTTCTCGTTTCGGACAATCGACTCTATCTCCCTTGGAGCGTTCGGCAGGGCAGGGTCACGGCCAACACCGTAAGAGTGACAAAGATGGTAATAAAGCACTCTTAGGGCCGCATTATGTCTGTAGATATACGTCGTTCCCGCGTGGGTCGGACACCCTGATAGTATGTGTTCTAGGTACTCAGCGTGTGCATGACACGCTCTGCACCTACCACTGGGAACTTCTTGACATAAAATGCGCTCACGGTATGCTAAGGTGGAAAGGACACCGTCCTGGCATGCGAAAATAAAACCCTCTGTACCTGAATTAAGCCCTGATGATTTGAGGATAGCAAAAGTTTGCTCCTTCGACAAGGACTGTTTTTCTACATTTCTGTGAAAGTTTCCGTGCATTTTCTTGTCGAGTAGCTCTTTGTGAACATTTTCAACCTCTGCTTTCTTCACTTTGGTTTTTAGAAGTGAAGCATCTAGATGAAGTAATGCATTCTCCTCACTTCTGATGTTAAAATTCAGGCCAAGGGTCTCGGCCGCTTGCTCCGCGGCTTTGTAAAGGAACGCTCCTTCGCCAATCATCTCGTGGGTCCTGACCATCTTTAGGAGAGGATCTCTGCCATTCGCAACGATGTAAGCTGTACTTAGAACAATCCGGTTATGAAGACACTGGAGATTCAGAAGTCCGCGTCCGCCTTGACGGCGTGAAATATATAATCGGGGAACTGACGAATTGATATGCAAGCTTTTATGCATATGCATGATCTTACGTGTAATGACATCAAGGGCCTTAAGCTCGTTCTTCGTCCATTGAACTACCCCAAACGAGTAGAGTAGAACCGGGATGGCAAGCATGTTAGTCGCAGATACCTTGTTCAACGCCGACAGATTTTAAGACCAAATCTGTCGAAGAAGATGCTTGTATCTGCTTCGGAGAGATTCCTTCACTGATGTTACGTCCTGAACACCTCTTATAGAGGACCCAGTTTTTGTTTAACATAAAATTTTATTGAAACTTTTTTACTACATATGTTATGTATATCACCGTACATATGATTAAAAATTTAAAAAAAGAATGTCGGAAAATCAAAATTTGAACTGTCAAAAAAAGGACTCGATCAATTTTTTCATCTCTTATTTAAATTATTCGGGCAAAATCAGAGAATTAAATGTATTTTTACAACAATATTTATAACTTTTTATATGATTTTTTACAACAAAATCATGGGAGTGATTTTTTTAAAAACATTGTCCAATTATCTCACAATTTTAAAATTAAAAGCTTCGGAATTATTTAAAAAAATAACAATTTTTCTGATATCACCAAACGGTTACGATAGTGTTTAAAAGGATAATAATGTATTAATTATATTCCTATAATGATTTCAGATAATTAATAATAATTATATTATTAATCAACTAGAATCGAGACTAGAATTATTTTTGCTTGACAGATAAAAAATGCAGATGTGCTATTGAAAAGAAGGATCGGTTGTTTAAAGTTACCCTCGAATCCGGGTGAAGAAACTTAACATGTACTTGTGCTATTCGATTTCAGGAAATCGGACTGCAGAAGGACCGAGGATCCTTATGAGCAAAAACACATCTGCGCAGATGTGTTTCTTTTATCAGGATCTGAGGGGTCAGCACCACTCAGCACTATCCCAAATCCTGCAATTCGTGTAGATATGCTAGAATTTCTGCAGATGTATTGTTTCTTCATCAGGAATTCTCGAAAATCGCTGTAGATATGCTAATTGAGACCTAATTATCTCGAGATTTAATTACAATTTTTAATAATGATTAGCATAGTTAAATTCGTCTTTTCATTACGAATCCAACCATATGAAAAACTCATTTTTGATAAAAATGCAGTTGTACAGTTTCTTCATCAGGACGGCAGTATACTTAAAACGATTCTGAAAAGGTTCTTATAATTGTTTTCAGACAGTGAAAAGAGGGATGGGGGGAGGTCGAAATAACTTCACGTAATATTTAATTTCACCAATTCGAGAAAGAAGGTGACAAAGGGTACGGGGGGATACAAAATCTTAAAATACAGCGTGACCAATAAGAAATAGATTATTTCCCTAATTTTAAAATTATATACTAAATATCTAAGAAACTATTGAACATTTTTGTAATTTCAAGTGCTTTTCTAAAAGAGGGAATTTTGCAATATTGACTAATATAACCTTAAAATAATTAATATATTTTAATAAAACTAAATTCTACCACGTCTGTAACATCCATTCGAGAAAAAATTTAGATCTGTTCTTCCGAGATTACAGAGTCCAATTCCAGATCAATGAAACATAAAATCTCAATAAGATTATATTAGTCAATAGTGCAGAATGTTCTCTTATAAATGGACCGAAGAAACTTGAAATATTTTCGGAAATATTAAAAATTTGTTTAAAATGTGGAAATATATGCACTCGCCCTTTCTTTCAAATGTTCGACACGGAAAAAATGTATCCGTGAAAAAGTCACGAACTTGTTTGTAGCTAGGTCTCGGATACGAGATAAAAAAATGAAACATTACATCCTTATTTTTATGAGAAATGTATGGATAAATTTCGAAGTTTTTTACAAATAGTTCGAGTTTCCTACGAGCAGTTCCTGAAAATTTCAGGCTGAAATATAAAGAGGAAAAATTGTATTTATGCGATTTAATTTATATTAGTTTATAACCAGCAGTGCGTAAACACGCGCAGCCATCAAGGCCAAACAAAATAGGTATTATAAAACTTCTAGTCACTCATCCGACGAGCTCGAAGCACACATACGAGCGCACACACGCACCGCGCGCTTGGGCGAGCGTGTGTGCGGGCCACGTACAGGCGAACCTACTTTCTACTTCCCAGATTTGTCCGGTTCATAGTTCGCGAAACCATGTTTTTTGAATATTGCGATCAAGATATGAATCTGCGAAAAAAAAGATTAATTATAAATAAAAGATATTAAAAATATGAACAATAGGAGTTGTCGAACGTTGATATTGGTTAAATCAATAATGTACGCACATCCTTCAAAATCTGTGAAAATATGTGTTTTTGTAAGCTGAAAGCTTATGCAAAATTTCAGCTCAAAATAGTAAATACATTGACAGGATATCTGCTTATTGTTCAGAGATTGTCTGTCTTTTCAGGTGCTGTACTTTTGAAAAAATGTTTAAAACCAATGAAAGTCTAGAATGTTAATCCCCAAGATATGCAGTATCCAAAATAGTACTCAGGTATTTTTTCGAAATAAAGTTGGTTAAGAAGGGTTGAAAGTAGGAAAAGGCGTTTTTTTCTTCTAAACAAATAGAATAACTTGGTTGATTTTAATCTTACAAGATCGTGGTTCCAGTGCATGCACAGTTATCAGTTCTGAATGAATAAACAAAAAAGAAGATTGCTTCATGATAATTAGGAGGAAAGATATTTTTTTTATAACAATTACTGTACGCGTAATTTTGAAGGTAGAGAGGTCTGATTTTAAGAGAATGTAGTTGAAGACTTGAACTAATTGCAATAAAATTGTTCGAATTTTCATTCGTGAATTGAGTGTTTGCAATTGAGGTGAATTTACGACAACATGTGACTCATTGAGTGATGGCGGAGTGGGGGAAGCAGCTCGCGCCTGGGAGGCGTTCGCGTTCAAAATTAGCGTTTTCAAAATGCGGCAGCTGCAAGAATCTCGTGAACAAAGCAAGATATCGAGACGTTTATTTTTTTTATTTGGGCTAACTTTTGGCGCTGATTATCAATCCTACATCTAAAGTTCGAAAATATTATATCTACTGCTTTAAATGTGAGGGCATTTTTATTATTTTTATTAATTGCGCCATTAATGCAGTTATTTTCCCATTGAATGTGAACTGTATTTCATCGTTTTAAAGCTTCGCTAATCATTTTTTAAGAATCGTGTATAAAACCAAAAAGTTTATTGTTCGTTAGAGGCAGGTCGTAACTTTTTATAAAAAATTGAGAATACACGAATAATACGATAATAAAAAAGTTATACGTACACTGGAACCCGGATTTCAGTAAACTGGACTTGTGTTTTCCGAGAACTGATGCCGCGCGGCGGTTTCCGTTGAGAGGGGTCGCGGGGCCGGAAGGGGATGACCTCCTTGGTCACTTATGCGTGACAAAACAGTAGCATGGCGATAAAGTGCTGTACCCTAACGGTCTCATTGGATAACTGCGTCACGTTGCGTCACATTGCGTCAGTTCAGTCTCGGTGTTCATACGGCCCTAATGTTTACGTTCGGAGTCCCTGAATTCGAGCCCAAGTCGGAGTCCAATACTGCCGTCCTGATGAAGAAACTATACAACTGCATTCGAGAAGAATCGAGATAATCAATAAAACTCGTTTGCATCTGTACCTTTTAACGTATGAGACTTTTTGAAAAAAATTACTGTTCTTGGGTAAATCGGGCATGCTCTATTCATTAAAACTAGTGGTGCCGTTCGATACGATACGTTCTCGTGATCGTGTCGAGATCGCGTCGGTTTTTTCTCGGGTCGAGATCGGGTTTTCGATACCCGTGATCGGTTTTCTCTCGGCTCGCCTTTGGCTCGGAATGCGATATATCGACTCGGGATCGGGTCGGGTTGTCGATACTCCTTCGCCAGATGTAGGTCTGTGACGTAGCGGTCTACAGTGGGGTGAAATGAAAAACCAAGTTTAAAATGACATTTAGAACGCAATAATGCACCAATTTAAGATCTTTTTTTTTTGTTAAACAATTCAGGATTAAATTTTCTAGAAAACGTTGTGAGTGGATATTTTATTTTTTTGTTAATTTATTTTTTATGTTAATGCAAACAGCGAAGAGTGTCGTTTTTTTGCATTTCATGTTTTATCTCCTAGACACAATTTTTCTTATACTTCAAGTCACTTGGATTCAATGCACAGCGATATAAGAAAGAAGAAAAAAATTGTTACCTTATAAAGCTAATTGTTAAAGCCAATTTTATTAACAAATAATCGACATGAAGAAATATTTGTTTTCAAAGTATATTCCTGCTCTAAAATTGCTTGCTGTTATTGTTTGGATGATACGTGGCCATCAAAATTCAAGACTGAATGTTATTAATCAATTCTATAAACAAATGTACATCGCAGATATTAATAGGCAGAAAGCAATATTTCTTTTTGTACTCTTGTTATAAAGACATTTCCAATGATGTTTTCTGTAAAAAATGTACCATCCGTTGATATTTGCTTATTTGATAAACAGAATATATAAACAAATGCACATTTTAGGCGTTTTTAACCGAAACAAAATCAATTTTTTTCTAATCTTGTTGCAATTATAGTGCCAATGATGTTTTCTAAAAAAATGTTGCCAGGCATTAATATTTGTTCATTTTATAAACAAATGCACATTGTAGGCGTTTCCAAGCGCCAAAATTTTCTTTCAAAAATTTTTTTTCCCACAAATTATGTGGTTCATAACATTTTTTTGCAAACAAATTTTTTTGTCGACAATTTTTTTTCAACACATTTTTTTTAAATTTGTTTCAAAACATTTTTTTTCAAATTTTTTTTTAAACACATTTTTTCCCAACAATTTTTTTTCATCGAATTTTCTTTTCAACAAACTTTTTTCACAAATTTTTTTTCAACAAATTATTTTTTTCAGAACCTTATTTTTGTATCAAATTGTTTTCTAATCACAAATTTTTTCACAAAGTTAGAAAATATTCTGTGTTAAGATTCTGTTAAGACTCACATTAACGTCTTAATAGGCTACGAAACCCGTACTTGTAGGCGCTCGGCGCCTACTTGGAGTATATTTTTTCTTTTGAACTTGCTTAAATCATATTGCCAATGATACTTACAGAAAAAATGTTGCTATGCATTAATATTTCTTTACTTTATTGACAAATTATACATACAGAAATTAAATAAAGAATAGAGAATAGGAAAAGAATAAGAAAAATAAAGAATCATTTTGGGCGTTTTCAAGCGAAAAGAAATACTTTTTTCATCTGAAAATTTCGCTATACATCAATATTTTATTTATTGTATTAACTAATTACATAAACATATCTACATATCAGGCGTTTTTAAACGAAAAGAAATCGTTTTTTCTTCTGATTATGTTCAAGTTATATGTCCAATGATCTTCTAGAGCAAAATATTGCCAATCATCGCTAATTGTTTATTTTATAGAGATAAACGTTTATTTTTTAGCCTGCTGGCCTTAAAAAATTGACTTGCTTACACTTCCATTTTTTACAGAATTTTCTTACAACTAACCCTTAAAACTAAGATCCTTCCACACCTTATATCTAACGCCGCTCGCTCTTATCGCATTGCCTTCCTCGCTTCGCCTCGCCTCGCTCGCATGTCCCTACTTTCTTGCTTGCCTCGCATTACCAAACTCTGCCTCCGCGACTAATACCTAATACTTATCTACTATTTACAATATTTACAATTACTTATATTTACTTCCTCCTCTATTTACAATCTTTCCTTCTCCATTCCTCTTCCTCCTTCCTTCTCTTCTTCTCCATCTTACCCAATACTCCCTTCACCCATGCTACTGCCCTTTTGTCCCCCCTTTCATGCATCAATACCTCCATGCTTATCCCACTCCTTTCCACCTCCACGCACTCCTCCAACCAGTGCTCCACTCTTGCCTCCCCCTTCCCACATAGTTCACACATCCTCTTTTCCCTAGCGAGCCAGAACCTATTGAAACCCTCCATGCAACCACATCTCATCCTCGCTATAAGCTCCTGACTTCCTTTCTCTCCTTTCTCACACAAATATTGCGCTCTCGCCTTTGGCATAATCCACACATAGTTCCCATTAAACCTTGTCTCTCTTATTCTCTCTTCCCCTGCTGTCTTCTCTCTCTCCATGCTGTTTTTCTTAACCAACTCATATACCTTCCTTCCTTCCTCATGCATCCTTCTCAATTCATCCATATGCAGTCCATTCGTTCTAAAATACCTTTCTCTTTCAACCTCCATCTTCCCTCCCCCTCTCCCCCTCTCCTGTTCTCCTTCTCCCACCAACACTCCCTAACCAGCTTACTTCCCCCCTCTTCCAAAAATTTCTCCTCATATTTACACGCTCGACTCCCCGCTAGAATCCCTACACTCGTTCTCCCCGTCTCCCTCCTGACAATATAATTAGGCGTGTTCCTTGCCAACCCCAGTGTCCACTTTACATACCTCTCCTGTATCCTATTTACCTCTTCGCTTTCCTTCCACCCCCACACCTCTACTCCATACAATAGCACACTCATCACTAGTGAGTCAAACAATTTCATTCTCCTTCCAAAATCATCTGCGAATAACTTCTTTCCCAACCCCCACACCTGCCTCATCACCACATTTGCCCTCCTCACTCTCTCTTTTATGTGACCATCCACTCCGCCATTCCTCCGAAACAAGAAGCCCAGGTACACAAACTCTTTCACCGCCTGCACCGCCTTTCCCTTCCACTTCCACTCCCCTTCCTTATCCCTTCCACCTCCTTTTCTGAAAACCATAACCTTGGACTTTTCCGCATTCAGTTCTAACCTGTTCTTATCCAGGTATCTTCTCAACCTCTTCATCATTTCCTTTAAGGCTTCCTCGCTTTTTGCCAACAACACTATGTCATCTGCATACGCTAGCGACCAAATTCTAACCCCTCCTATCCTGACTCCTCCTACCACTCCGGCCTCCAGCTTACTTTCCATATCCGCAATTAAAATCGCAAAAAGCGTCGGGCTAAGCGGACACCCTTGTCTTAACCCCCTATCCATCCAGAATCCCTCCGAAATCCCCTGTCCTCCTCTTACCTTATCTTTGGTTTCTTCATATATCTCCCTTACCCTCTCGATCAGGCCTCTCTCCACTCCCCTCTCCTGCATCGCCTCCCACAACCTCCCCCTATCCACCGACGGAAACGCGCCTTTTAGATCCACAAAAACCGCGTACACTCTCGATCCCTTCTTCGCTAATTCTCTATCCACCACGTGCTGCAGAACGTAGATATTGTCGATAGTACTCCTACCTGCCCTAAAGCCAGCCTGCGTCTCTGGCAATATTCCTTTCCCCTCGACATCCTTCCGCAGCCTCTCCGCTACTACCATCGCGTATACTTTATACGCCGTATTCATTAGCGTAATCCCCCTATAATTTTCCTGCCTATCCCTCTCTCCTTTCTTATACAGAGGCACTATTAATCCTTCTCTCCACCCTCGTGGAAATCCCTCCTTCCTCCATACTTTCTTCACTACCTCCTTCAGCCTCTCCCTAACCTCCTGTGTACTAAACAGCCATGCTTCGTTCTCTAGCCCATCCAGCCCTGCTGATTTTGACCTTTTTAACTTCCTTATCTGTTTCTCTATCTCCTCGTCATTCAACTCCTCCATCTCTGCCTCCCCCGTTCTTCTACTCCCATCATCTCTCTTCCTTGAATCTGAGCCCTGAAATGATTCTTTAAAAAACTCCCTCCACTCCTCACTCCCTATCTTGTCTCCCTACTCTACGCTTCCTAAACCTATTTATTATCTTCCAGACGTCCCCTTCTGTCTTAACATTTCCTAACTCCACCTCCATCTCTTTCTCCTTTTCCTGTTCTTTCTTCTTACACATCAATCTAAACCCCTTCCTCATTTCTACGTACTCCTCCCTTTTCGCAGTACCCTCTTTCCACTTCTTATACTTCCTCCCCACCTTTCTTTTCATCTTTTTACATTCCCTATCCCACCACGGCTTCACCATTCCTTTCTTCTTCTTCTTGAATACCTTCTTTTGCACGCACCCTTTCACTTTCTCTTTTAAATCCTCCCATATCTCTTCCACCGTCTCCCCTTCGAAGCGTACCTTCCCTAACTGCTCCTTATATTTCTCTATCGCCTCCCTCGTCCAGCTAACCCTCTCCCCCGTCGACACTTCTTCCCCACCTTGCCTTCCGCCGTTCTCACCCCTTATCCACAACCCTAATGGCTGATGGTCTGATTCTACCCTCCCTTCTACTGCGAATCTCTCCATCTCCTCCCACCCTTGCATATTCATAACTACATAATCTATTACCGATACCCCCACCTTACCTACGTATGTGTATTCTCCCTCTTCGTCCCCAGTTGCCATACCATTTGCCACCGCCCAGCCTCTATCCTCCATCCAGTCCCTTAGAATCTCCCCCTCCTTATTTATTAACCTATCCTTTGAGTTCCTTTCGAAGCTCTCCCCTTCCCTGTAAAGGCCCCCTTCCCAGTACCACCATACCCTCTTCTCTTTCACCTAACAGGTCTTCCACCCTTTCTTTAATTCTTTCCATCCCATCCTTATTGTACACTATCACAAACTTACACATTACCCCTCCTATCTTTACTTTCCTCATTTTCACTCCCTCCCCCTCTACCTCTCCGTGAGCTTCTTCCTCTAATACATCTCTAATCCCCGTTATAATTCCCCCACTAGCCCTTCCTTTCTTTTTCACTCTGACCGCCTCCTGGAGTCTCCACCTATACCCCCTTGGCAGCTTTGGCTCTATTATATCCCATTCCTTTCTTTCCACCCACGTCTCTACCAGTCCTACCACATCAAATTCCTGGATATACCTCCAGAACTCCTCATCCTTCTTCTTTACCCCTGCTACGTTCCAGTAAAGCACCTTCAAAACTCCTCTACCCTGCATTACCCCCGCCCCCCTACTTCCTACGAAACAAATTCCCCTGCACTTCCTTCAACACCTCTTTCTCCTCGTCCAAGGGGGTGACACGATTTTCGCTTTTGCATTAGAGGCGCGTGTCAGTTTTGTGAAGAGCGGCGAGTTGTGAAACATTGGCGCCACCTCTGCGACGCCCTGACTACCCGTTGTCTGTTATTATTTTGCATATAAAACTCGTGACATGTCATAACTTTATCGTTATTTCATTCATTTACGGATAAATGTGTTATGAAAATGGGGGGCATCGATGTATAGCACCGAACTGTCGATCAGGGTACGACTCAAAAAGGAAGTTTTAGCTCCGGATGAAACGGTTATAACGGTATTACGATTTGTTTACACCGACGTCCTTTAACCTAAAATTATGAAATGGCTCTGGCGATTTCGTGACTGCATTGATTTTTAAATTTTGATATATTCTGCTTGTTGCCAAACTTTTAGATTATTATGATAGTGTGTAAAATTATAGCTTGAATAGTGTTTTTTTATTTTAAAAATATTTTAGGACCCATACTATCTTTAAGACAAATGTAAAAGTAACAATAATGAAAGTTTTGAATTATCGCTGATTTTCGACATTTACGAACAATTACATTAATTTATTAATAAATTAAAGTATTAAAGTCAATTATAATTGTAAAATAATGATTTTCTTGCAGTCAGAATAGTACAAGAAACTTAAATTAAAAAAGGATAATTTTGCGAAAAAGAAAGTCGCGAAATTTTGTAAAACGTAGTTTTTCTCAATTGTATATAATGAATTATTATATTCTGTTATGCATAATAATTGCAATACTTTTATCGTAGTATATTTGTGAATAATTAAATAATTATATTCATTTAAATGAATTAACCTGGCATTTATTTCTCCTATATCTTTACTCCATAATTTTAATTTATATCTCCATCTTTTAATTCAATTTTTAAATAAATAAATGACTAAATGTACAGTAAAGTTAATAGCTTTGATACTGATAATCTTTTCAGCCGTTTCACGATCAATACAATATACTGAATATTAAAAATTATGATTTTTATTATTTCTTGTATATTTTTATTATAATGAAATAAAATATTAGGATCCTTCAAGTCATTAAAAATAGAAAAACTATTTTTTATATTATCATTTCAGAACATTTAGTTTATTGGTTTTAAACGTTAAAGACGTAATCTTTATATTTTACCATTTTACTCTACTTGAAAATTAAAAACTGACATTTCCAGTGTATGTTAGGTCTATTTGTTAATCCTAGGTATTTTTAAATTCTAGAAACAGTTAATCCTTGCTTAATTCAAGCTCAACGTTTTAAATTATCCACAAACGTCAAAAATATTACAAAAACGGCGAAAAATACTAAATCTCCCATGATTCTAATCAGCTCTAATTCAAATGTAGGGCGTGGCGCTAGTGGCGCCAGTGTTTCTTTTTCTGCCGTCCTTCACAAAACTGACACAGCGCATTTGTATGGCGAGTCACCCCCCTGTCCTCGTCCCACAACCACATTTTCTCGTCTATTTTTATTTTCCGATATCCTACCATCGCCGATCTCCCTTCACTCCTCTCCCTCCTAGCCCTGTCGTACAGCATTCTCTGTACATCCCTTTCCTTTCTCGTCAAATCGTGATCGATGAAAACTTCCTTATCCTTTATCCTATTTTTATTTCTCATTACCCCCAATTTTTCTTCCCAGCTCTCCAACTCCACAACCGCCACTTCTTTCTCCTTTCTCCCCTCCAACTTAACTTTCCCTACCCTGCCTTTATTCCACCCTATGCTCTGTAGCAGCGCTTCCACGCCCTCCCTTTCTTCCCCGCTCTTCATCTTCAACCCTCTTATCACAATATTATTTCTCCTGTCTGCCTTCTCCTTTCTCTCCATTCTCACCTCCATTTCCCTTATCCTTTCCCTATCCGCCCTCTCCTCCTTTTCATTCCTACGCTCTCCCATTTTCTCTTCTATCATATTCCCTACCCTCTCCCAAATACCTTTAATCTCGCCCCCGCTACCCCCGACTCCTATTTCCATTTCCGTCCTGCCCTCCACCTTCTCAAGCCTTTTTTCCGTCCTTTCTTTCCACGCCCTAATCTCCTCTTCCATCTGTTTTATTTTAACTTCTTTTTCTTTTCTTTTCCTCTCTAACCCATCTACTCTCTCTCTCTCAGCTCTTTCACCTCCTTTTCCCATTTCTCATCTCTGATTCGCAGGTCTTCCCTCATACCTTCCATCTGCTCCTTGGTCCCCCTTACGTCCTCCCTCAGCCCCCTGATCTCGCCTAACAACATCCCGAGAGCCTCCTTTTCCAACATCCCCTCCATTTTTTGGGGGGTGACCTCGGTGTTATCCCGCTTTTTTTAAACGGGCTCTCGACCTCGCTTTTCTCCGGACTCTCTTGGCTGTCTCTCTTCCTTTTCAAGAGATCCTCCCCGTCACTTGCGCTTGACGCTCTCTCCCTTACCTTCTCGCTTCCTTCGTTGCCACCGTCCCGATTTCTCCCTCTCCCCGACGCACCGCTCGACACCGGGCGACGCGTTGTTGGCCGTCGTGGCTTGTGGAAAATTCCCTCCCTGTCGGTTTCACTACCAGCACTGCCAGTACTCTCGCTGCCCACCTCCCGCTCTTCCGCCGGTAAATGGGATCTATCCATGCAGTACCTGCCGCAACCGACAGATGTCTCTGCAAAATGTTGGCGTCTTTCGCCGCCAAATTTTCCTTTTTTTTCCCCCCTTTTTTTTCAATTCCTCAGTCCCTGCAGACACCCCTTTCTCTCCCTTAGCATCCCCTAACTTTTCGAGAACCACCCTTGAACCCTCGAAAGCCCAGGACTCCTGACCACGAACTCCCCCGATTACTTGCCAACCTAACCTCACTTTCCCTATCCAGCTAGATACCACCTCCCACCCACGCTGAAACTCACTTTTTATCTCCCCAATTCACCCCACACAACCCTACTCACCTCCTCGGCTTCCACCCTCACACTCCACTCACACCTTCCACACAAATTCCGTAAAATTCTCTCTCCACCTGTCACTAAACACGTTCTCACTTCCGCCACCAACATGCAAGTCCTCTTGTTTATTTTATATATACAAATCGTTTAAACAAATGTACACTGCAGATATTTATAGGCAGAAAGAAATCGTGATTTCTTTGATTATTTTTTAAACTATATTGACAATGAATTGTGTAGATAAAATTTTGTTATACCTCACTAATTGTTTACTTTATGAACGAAGTAGGTGAAGAAATGAACATTCTAGGCGTTTATAGGCGGAAAAAAACTTTCATGCATCTACTCTTGTTACAATTAAATTGCGAATCATGTTCTTAGACCAAAATTTTCTGATAAAATAGAACTCGAATAATATATAAGCAAATTATATATATATAATACTATTAACGGCCATACCACGCTGAAAAACCCAGTTCTCGTCAGATCACTGAAGTTAAGCAGCGTTGGTATATATATATATATATATATATATATATACCATTAAACCATTTCCCTTTCAGGGTAGGCGTGACACTACCCGATTGGGGTAGTGTTTCTAGGTTTTTCTTGTAGTTATAAATAACTACAAGTGTGGGCTCACCACACCCACGATGTGCCAACAGCACTCATGTCAGTATTCTTGAATGGTCACCCATCCAAGTACTAACCGCGTCCAACGCTGCTTAACTTCAGTGATCTGACGAGAACTGGGTTTTTCAGCGTGGTATGGCCGTTGGCCATATATATAAGTAATACACATTGTAGGCGTTTATAAGGAGAAAAACAATTCTCTTTGTTGTAGTCTTGTCAAAATCATGTTAGCAATGTTTTTTATATGAACATGAATTTTTTTCCATTAATACAATATTTTTGGGAAAATAAATTATTTTGTAAAAATTGAACTATTTTGTTGAAAAATCCTTGGTTTTAGGTGGAAATTTGTTTCATAACTGTAAATCTAAGTAGTCAAGTTGAACATTCATCATTTTAGTTAAAAATCAATCTCTTCATTTGAAAATTGAACTAAAAATTGATTCTTTCGTTACAAATTTAACTGTATTATTGAAAAAACGTTTTTATTGTTTGAGAATTAATTTTTTCCATAGAAAATGTATCCATTCGATTTATGGTTTCAAATTTATCTTTTTCAGTTGAAAACTGAACTACATCATAGATTGAAAATTTATTTTTATTTTTGAAAATTGAAGCTATTCTCGCGATAATAGTATTTTTGGTTAAATATTAATTTTTCTAACAGAAAACAGAACTTTTTGATTTTCGGGTAAAAATTCGTTAAGAATTTCACTACAGTGTTGAAAATTCATGTGTTTATTAAAAAATTTTCTTTTTGGTATAAAATTAAGTGTCTTGGTTGAGCATTCAACTTCTTGATTGACAGTTGAAGCGCATTGTTGTAAAATCATTTTATTGTTTACAAATGAAACTTTATCAATTTATTTGAAAAGTAATTTCTTTACTTGAAAATTCAAGTATTTTTTTTAAAGTTCGTTGTTTTTAAGTAAAAATTTTTTTTTTTTAATTGGAAATGTAACTCGCTCATTTTTGGTAGAAAATTTATCTTTTTAATTTAAAAATTTACCTCTTTGTCTAAAAATGCATGTACTTTGTGAAAAATTAGTTGAAACTCTTTTTTTATATTAAAAATTAATTTTCTGAATTAACAATTTAACCATTGCATCTTTTATTGAAAATTCAACTATTTACGTTTTCATTGAGAATTTAACGTACATATTTGGTTTGAAAATTAAACTGTTCGAAAGAAAGTTGAAGTGAATTGTTACAAATTCATGCCATTGGTGGAAAATTTTACTATATTGTTGAAAAAATTTGTATAAATAAACAATTTCAAAGATAAATTAAACTGTTCGAATGAAAGTTTAACTGAATTGTTAAAAATTCATATCATTGGTGGAAAATTTTACTTTATTGTTGAAAAAACTTGTATAAATAGAACATTTCAAAGATTTCTGCTCAACAAATATGTATCCACGCCATCATTTGTGATCTTCGAAATTGAAGAATGAATTAATAAATTTGTTTATTATATCATTTGAAGAAATCTTAAGTGAAAAACATTACAAATTGAGTAATTAAAAAATCTTAAAACCAGATACTTGTTTCATTAGACGTCAAATAATTTGTATTTTAAACCTTTTTGAAATAATAATTTTATAATTATTATTTATACATTAAAGTACAAAACACTTTTTCACGAATTGACAATTTAAAAAGGAAAAAATTACAATGATTGTAGAGTTGAAAATTTTAATGAAGGATGCAGGACTCTGAAATGTTCAAGATTCAATCGAAGGCATTCGATTTAAAACAATTCAGCTGGAAATTGTTCACTTTTCAATATCTGCTTTATATTTGCTCCTTTTCAATAAACAGTCCAATATTGCCAAATATTAAAAAAAGATTCTTTTTCATTAAAAAACAATTTAAAATTGAATGAAGATTGGAAACATGTCTATATAGTTGCATTTGGATGTTTCAAATTATTTGCTACTTAAAAGCCAAAGGACAACTCTTCCACTATGGGGAAAATATATTTCAGCATTTTCACTCCAGCCATAACCGGTTTAACCAGGCATTGGAGGAATCAGGGGGAGGGGGCCGAGTTACGTCAAGCCATTGTCAAATTTCCCTTTCCGCTCGGTTCAGCTGAGAAGTGCACATCTGTCGAAGGAGTATCGAAAACCCGACACGATCACGAGTCGATATATCGACTTCCCGAGCCAAAGTCGAGTAGAGCCAAAACGACTCGATCCACACCCGATACTGGAGGCCAGGATCGAGTCGGAATCGTGTCGAGATCGGGAAATATCGGTCGACGGCATCACTAATTAAAACAAAAATGGCGAATTTCAATTATTTATATGCAAAACTGTAGATATGCTAGATATGAATGCACAAAGTCGCCGAGAATCCTTACTAATAAACACATCTGCGCAGTTGTGCTGCCGAATACAGGAAACTAATGACTAATGCCTTCAAGAACCCCCGAGTTTCCTGCTGGAGAAACTTAACAACTACAAATTTTTCAAAAATTGATAAAGGAGTAAAATTATAATGTAATTATTAATTAATTATTGAATTACAATTAATTGTTAGGTTTTGTAATACAAAAGTAATGAATTTGATATTTTGATCATTAAAATCATTGTGTGAGCACAAAATAAAAGAAAAGAGTATACAGACTTTGGTCAAGTTATTAATTGTTTATTAAAACCATTTAATTTCGCTTAACAGTGTCATTAACACACCTTATGACTGACAAGCATAACAAAAAATTCTAACAATAAATAATATCCATTAAAGGAAAAGATTTTTAATATGTATGTGAATTTTACAGATTCTACTAAATTTAACTCGACATTTTTTTATATATTTTATTTATTTTTATATAAATATATTATTTATATTTTATATATATATATTATATATTTATTTATATATTTTTTATAATAATCTGAGATCTGTCAGTTGAATATACATTGATGTTAAAATTCTTCATTAAAAAAAAAAACTAAAATCCAAAAAAATATTCCCCAACTCGATTTTGAATTGAATCTTCCCATTTTTTTCAAATATACTGAAAAATGTACTTTATATGATCATTTCTCAATTTTTTAGGTAAAATTATTGATTTTTTCGTTATATGAAAGAATTTAAGAAACTATATTACTACGAAGACTAGAGATAAAAATGAAATATTTACAATAATATATTATAGAACACAACTGACATTTATTTTTAAATGTATATAATCAGTACAAATAAAAGATATTTGTATGAGAACAAGTGAGTAATGAAAAAAGCGGTCGAGTCCTTTTTTGAAAATTCATATTTTGATTTTGTGAGATTATTATTTTATTTGAAATTTTTAATTATGTGCACACTATTATACATAAAATATGTAGTAAAAAAGTTCTCACAAACATTTGAGCACCTCAGAGCAAAAGGAAGACTCCGCAGAGTCGAGAGGAAAAACGAGACAATTATCGTTGCGCTGTCTTACTCTTCAGGCATTCTGCGTAAGAGTTTCTCTTTCTAACGGTACTTGTCTCGTTTTTCCTCACGGCTCTGCGGAGTCTTTCTTTTGCTCTGACGTGCTCATTTATGTCAAACAAAAACTGGGTCTTTTATAGAGGTTTTTGTAATCCAAATACTGCTACAAACACCTCTTATAGAGGACCCAGTTTTTGTTTAACATAAAATTTTATTAAAACTTGTTTACTACATATGTTACGTATATCACCGTACATGTGATTAAAAATTGTAAAAAAGAATATCGGAAAATCAAAATTTGAACTGCCAAAAAAAGGAGTCGATCAATTTTTTTATCTCTTACTTAAATTATTCGGGCGAAATCAGAGAATTCAATGTATTTTTACAACAATATTTATAACTTTTTATATGCTTTTTTACAACAAAATCATGCGAGTGATTTTTTTTAAACATTGTCCAATTATCTCACAATTTTAAAATTAAAAGCTTCGGAATTATTTTAAAAAATAACCATTTTTCTAATATCACCAAATGGTTACGATAGTCTTTAAAAGGATAATAATGTATTAATTATATTCCTATAATGATTTCAGATAATTAATAATAATTATATTATTAATCAACTAGAATCGAGACTAGAATTATTTTTGCTTGACAGATAAAAAATGCAGATGTGCTATTGAAAAGAAGGATCGGTTGTTTAAGTTACCCTCGAATCCGGGTGAAGAAAGTTAACATGTACTTGTGCTATTCGATTTCAGGAAATCGGACTGCAGAAGGACCGAGGATCCTTATGAGCAAAAACACATCTGCGCAGATGTGTTTCTTTTATCAGGATCTGAGGGGTCAGCACCGCTCAGCACTATCCCAAATCCTGCAATTCGTGTAGATATGCTAGAATTTCAGCAGATGTATTTTTTCTTCATCAGGAATTCTCCAAAATCGCTGTAGATATGCTAATTGAGACCTAATTATCTCGAGATTT
>CAKNYM010050910.1:95912-116046 GCA_932195095.1 Andricus curvator
TCTCGTAAGTGCCTTGGCAAGGTGGGTAAACCTGGAAGTACCACCATGCCCAAACAATGTATGCCCTATGCCAGCATTAAGAGCTCATTTAGGGCTCATTTAGTACCCAGAAGCCAAATTTTGGGCTCTGCATTAAAAAAAAAAAATGAATAGTGCTGCCAGCTTTACGTAAAGCTAGCAGTGCCATAGTAGAAATATTTGTTACATCAATTTTTTTCTCTCGCAGGAATTGAGGGGTCATTTAAAGGTCTTGAATGACACTCGGCGAATTTTTTCAAACACAACCCTTTTCACAGAAAAACTACCCTATCGAATATATATATATATATATGCACTAATCATAAAAATGAGTACATCAGAATTAAGAGCTCTTTTTAGGCTCTCCAACGCCCCTAAAATCAATGTTCCAAAACCATCCCTTAACATTGGAAACTACCCCTTACCCGAAAGTACTGATAAAGTGAAAGAAAAAGTATTGCATCAGGTTGAAATATTTTCTAGCTGTCTGCAAACATTAAACACTTTTTCAAAAATCAGCCGTAACACTCAAAAACCACACCAGAAAAGAATTTGACATTAAACAGTGTGTGCCACATGCCAGAATTACGGGCTCATTTAGGACACATTTAACACCCAAAAGCCACATTTTGGACTCTGCATTTAAAAAAATGCGTGGTACTACCAGTTTTATGTAAAGCTAGTAGTAACATGGTAGAAATATTTGTTGCATCTACTTGTTTTTTCATACGAATTATGGGCTCATTCAGGGCTTTTGCATGCCCACCGGCGCAATTTTTCAAAAACAATTGTCCAAAACCATCACTCAAGGGGATTTATTAGAGTAAGAAAAAGGGGAAACAAGTTTGAGACCGAACGGTTGAATATTTTTGTCTAATTTTTTGCATACGTCATCTAAATAGTATTCTGTTTTGCCGGTTAGAATCGGTTTTTCGAAAAATTGTTCCCATTTTGTGTAATAATCGAAAGCGTTAGTACAATAGCAGTGACGCTCAGTGGTAGCTGTCTGTGTTTTCGCTGCGTAGCCCTGTCCCATTGGCGAAGCGTTCCAGAAAGATAACCCGCGACGAGTCGAATCATTTGGAACAAGTGGCCCTTTTATTTTGTGAAATTAAGCCCTATTATAAAAACTGAAATTATAAAAGCATGGCTTCATTCAATTTGAATTAGCTGAATTCCTTTATTCGTACGAATAGAAGAAAGTGAAAAAAAGATTCATGAAAATCGGTTAATATTTGCAGTATTAATGAAAATCTTTAATTGCATACAAAAGTATACCAGCTGTGCTAAGAAGTTGATATTACTCCCTAAATCTGAATTAGTAATTCTTAAATAAAATAAATTAAATTATTAAATTAGGCTTAGTAATTCAAATACTAAGCCTTACTAAATAAAGTAGCAGTTTTCTACTAAATATTGTGAGAAATGCTTACTAAAGCAATTACTAAACGACTTCGCAATATTTTAGGAGTACAAAACTATGCCTTTTTAGATGTAGGGCATATATTTTTATCCGTCAGTCGATAGAAATTATCATTTTCACATTGTGCACTTGAATTTCAAATGATGAATATTTAAAAAAGATTAAAATGTATTGAAATCAAAGAAAAAATTGGGTTCAAAATATGAGTAGTAAATATTCTATTCATATATAAAAAGAAAAAAATTTCAGTTCAAACAGAAAAATGCTGAAAAATAAACTCAACAAAAGTAACGTATATTTGAAAAAAGTAATTTTTGTTTTTGACAGAGGAAACTGTATCCCCGAATCACATACTTTCATACCTTTGAATTAGATATATATCACTTCGCGAGTTTGTATGTTCGAATCCAAGTTTTCGAAAAATATGAAAATTTAAATGTAACATTAAATTCTGGTATCAATTCCATTTTTTTTATTTCAATTAGGCCTTTTTAATCTTGATATAATTTTCACATAAACTGTTACATTAATGATAAATTATAGTTTAGAAACCTCTGTCAACACACAGAAAAAACAGAAGATAAACTTTACATCGATTTCCGACGAAACATTCTTTGCAACAGAAATTAACTTCAAAGGATAAACTTTACACAAATATCGGTTAAACTTTCTTTTGTTTTTCCATGACAAACAAATCTATTTTGAAAGACGCGAAGTTGGCTGAACAAAACTTTATCGCTCTAAAAAATTTCCTGCAACAAATTTTATTCTTAGTTTTTTCTGTGCATGATTCCCATTTAATTTTCTACTTCTTCTCGCAAATAATAATAATAGATACGGAAAAATGTTAAGATAAAAGTTTGCGGGTATAAAAATGTTCTATGAAAAATACCTCTTGTTCTTTTGCGATATCTTACATCGTTTACGAGAAAATTTCAAAAATCACATTTTTAGGAAAAAAAAAATTCTCCAGGCCTCAAAAATGGCTTAGCCTGCATAAAGCTGATAGGATGCCTTTCTTCTATTAGCATGCAAGAGCTCTAAATGAGCCCTCCATTCTAGCTTTACGTAAAGCTGGCTGTACCATGCATTTTTTTTAAATGCAGAGCCCAAAATGTGACTTTTAGGTGTTAAATGAGCCCTGAATGAGCCCTTAATTCTGGCATAGGACATACACTGTTTGGGCACGATCCGAGAAAATCAAAAACTGCTGATATACTTCATTCTTAGTTTTATGTCAAATTTTTTTACGGAGTGGTTTTCGAGTGTTGGGGGTGGTTTTTGGAAAAGTGTTTGATGCTTTCGGACAGCTAGAAAATGTTTGAAACTGATGCAATACTTTTTCTTGCACTTTATCAGTACCTTTGGTTAGGGGGTAGTTTTCTAATGTTAAGAGATGGTTTTGGAAAATTTAATGTGGGGGCGTTGGAGAGCCTAAAACAGCCCTTAATTCTGATATACACATTTTTATGATTAGTGCATATATATTCGTTAGGGCAGTTTTTCTGTGAAAAGGATTGCTTTTGAAAATTTTCGCCGGGGGTCATGCAAGAGCCTTAAATGAGCCCTCAATTTCTGCGAAAGGAAAAAGTAGATGTAACAAATATTTCTACCATGGTGCTGCTGGTTTCACATAAAGCTGGCAGCACAATGCATTAAAGAAAATGCACAGCCCAAAATTTGTTTTTTTTAGGTATTAAATATGACCTATATGAGTCCTTAATTCTGGCATAGGGCATACATTTTTGGGCATGGTGGTACTTCTCGTTTTACCCACCTGCATCTCCCGTTTGAGATTTTCAAACCTCTCCTCCTTTTCCTTCTCCTTGGCAGTGATGTTGTAATCGGCCGAGACACTTGCGGGAAAAACGCAGTAGGTGGCCGTCCTTGGGTCGCTTAGTGTCTTCAGATTGCACGAGACTTTTGCTCGACTATAGTATTGCGTCCACCGCAGACTGTAACCACGTATCTCACGGTCATGAGACGAGATTACAGCTGAAACGTTACCGTGATTTAGCCGGGAGCGGGTGCCATTTTCTGGAATGCCACCCACTCCTAGTCAAATCCCGCGGTTGTCTTTGTTACAAAATCTTAACTACATATACATCCATTTATATTTAGAGAAATGACCTCTTGTGTCAAAAGGAAGTTTCTTGACATAAATAGAATTTTCTCTTCAATTTAAGATTAAGATGATTTCATTTATCTTAACTCTTGCAGCCAAATAATTCTGGTTGCGTAAAAAAGAGACTCATGTGGTTCAAAGCAAAACAGGCGAGAGGGCGATGCATTATTGATCAAAAACCTGACGAGTAGGTCAAAATATTCCGGAAATCAGACGGAAGGATCTTGTATTTTGTGTGGAAAGCATGGAGCTTTGCATAGGTGTTTATGGTCTTTATGAATTTGATTTAAAGTTGTAGCCACTGTGGGTCCAAATACAGGGACCTATATAACAATTGGTTATAGAAAAATTATTAAATATTGACGTTAAGCTCAAATTAACAACACCAATGTTAATTACTATGCATTAATCTCATACCTAATTTAATACGTATTCTGAGGTCGACTCTATTTATTTAATTTATTTAGTTTATCGATTTAATTGTAAGACTAATCAAGTATTCTATCAATCGGTGCTTGCACGAATTTGTAATGACCTTGTATTATCCTGTTCCTTAGAGGGTTATTTAGCCCTGGGGCCTACGGCTAAATCAACAGAGATATCAAAGAAGTAACGCTAAATCAACAGAGATATCAAAGAAGTAACTATTTCAAATTTTGGCAGCGCCCTTAGCAATGAAATTTGGCATTAAAGTTTAGTTGCAAAAAATAATTTGTAAACAATTTGTTATAAACAAATTAATAAATATTGATATAATGCTAAAACTATCTGCGCTAATTGATTCTACGCAAAAATTACTAGAAGAATATGTGCTAGATGTTATAAAGAAGTAAATATGTGAATATGACAAGGAAGTGAAAATGAACATACGTTCCCTCAGTGTTTTTTCGCGTAGAATCGATTAGCGTAGTTAGTTTCAGCATATGGTCAATATTCATACATTTATTTATAACAAACTGTTGTATAGTACTCCTGCATGTTTCATGCTTTCATCAAAAAATGCAAGGACGGGGTGACTTTTACGGCTTGACGTTCAGACTATTAAATTGAAGGTTTGATTTAAATTGAGCACAAAAAACACGCGTGGCAACCCAGTGGGCACAAACGTTAAAGAACGTTATTAGAACGGCTCAAAAACGTCCTAAGTCAGTCCAAATAACGTTCCTTAAACATACAATGTTCCAGAGACGTTTTAAGGACGTATTTGCAACATGAAATGTTTTCAGAACATTATTTGTTCTGACTTAGGACAGTTTTTAAAACGTTCAAATAACGTCTTTTGACGTGTACGACCAAGGAACGTTTTTAGAACGTTCCAATTACGTTCTTAAATTTCGTGCCCACTGGGAAGTCTCTTTAATACCAAAGCATAAAGCGCGCGGCAATACAGCTCGAGCGTATGCTTTGAAAGTATAGTATCGTCGTGCGAGAAAAGGTTTTACTTGACCGTCCTATGATAGCAAGAAACCGTTGCGATTTCAGTATGGGTTTCTTACTACGGAGGTCTTAAGGGGATTTATCAGAGTTAGAAAACGGGATTCCTGTTTTCAGCCGCACGGTTGAATATTTTTGTCTGATTTTTAGCATACGTCATCTAAATATTATTCTCTTTTGCTGCCCACATCCGGTTCTTCGAAAAATGTTTATATTTTATTTTATAAACAAAAAGAAAAGAACAATAAGATCAGATCGCAGGGACGCTCAGTGTTATCTAAGTTTGTATTTTCGCGGTATGTCCATCGACCCTCGTCAAACTCACGAGGCAGAGACACCGGAGTGCGTCGAATTACCCGGAAGATTCAGATTAGGCCGGTCACAAAAAGTGAAATTATTAAAGCATGGCTTGATTCAATTTATATTAGCAGAAATAGTTTATTCATATAATTTCAAGAAAGTGAAAAAAAGATTCAAGAAAATCGGTTAATATTTGCAGTAAGAATAGAAATTTAAAAATACACACGAAAGTATAGCCAGATACACCGTAGCGTATCGAATCATGCGGAAAGAACGCGACCCTTTCATTCTTACGAGATTCAGGCCGCTTACGAAAACTAAAATTTGAAAGGATGGATTCATTCCATTTTAATTACCATAATTAGTTTATTCATATGATTGGAAGAAAGTGAAAAAAAGATTCCTGAAAATCGGTTAATAATTGCAGTAATAATGGAAACGTTGAAGTGCATACAAAAGTGTAGCTGTGCCGAAAACTTGTCACCCACTCACTCAATCTGAATTATAAGTAATCAATTAATAACTGTTTATTAAGAATTCTTATTAAAGTCGAATAATAAGCCTTACTAAAGCAATTACTAACCGACTTCGTTCGATAAAAATTATCATTTTCATTGTGTATACTTGAATGTAAAATAATGAACATTGAAATAAGAGTGCAATGTATACATGTAATTCAAAGGAAAAATGGGGTCAAAAATATGAGTGGTAAATATTCTATCCATATATAAACGGAAAAAATTATCACAATTTCTTTTGGGGCCGTACTTAAATTACGTAACGGATTATAGGCCCTCTCTGAGACCCCCATCCTCCTGTAACAAACTGTAACAAAATATTTCTACCCCCCACCCCACTCTTTCTATATGTCATTTTTAGTTTCCAAAAATGTTTTACTAGTTATTGCTAGTAGAATTAGGCAGGGTGCCCGAGAACTTCAATTTCAAAAGTCCCTTATTTTTCATTGTCTAATTTTTCATTTTCCTCGATCATTAATATTCAAATACCAGCATTTTAAACTTGAAATACTTTTAACATAGAATCTTTTAAAAACGGAATAAAACAGTATTTCAGATACAAATTTGAAATTTTAAAATTTATTAATTTATTTTAAACAAAAAAATGTCTGGTCTACTATAAAAGGTGGCTTTTTAACAAAATACTTGAATTTTCAACTAAATAATTAAATTTTTAACATAATAGTTGAATTTTCAACCTAAAAATATAAATTCCCAACAAAAAGGGTCATAGTTTATATTTCACTCAAAAAACATGAAATTTATACAAAAAAAAAGTGTTTTAAAACCAAAAAGACGAATTTTCAACAAATAAAGATTTTTCACTAAAGAAAGAAAATTTTACCTAAATTACTGAAACTTGAAGCCAAAAGACGAATTTTCTCTACAAAATTTGAATTTACAAACAAAAAATATGACTTTAGCAAGACATTATTTTCCCACGAAACTGATGCATGTTACCCAACAAAAATGAAATTTTAAACAAAGAAAATGATTTTTTTTTACCAAAAAAGGAGAATTTTCAACTAAAAAAGATCAATCTTAAAAAAATGGAAAAGTTGCATTTTCACTTTAAAAATTAATTTTAAACAAAAAAAAGACTTTTCCACTAAACAGTTAAATTTTTAACCAAAGAATTTTCTATTAAAAAAGATTATAGTTGACTTTTCACGATTAAAACATGAATTTTTAACCAAGAAATAAGAATTTTCAACGAAAAGTATGACTTTTTAACAAAATAGTTTTATTTTCAACCAAACAGTTGTATTTTTATCAAAGAAAGATGAAACTTCTCTTAAAACAGATGAATTTTTAATTAAAAAAAAAAAAAAAATTTTCAAAAAAATAGTTGAATTTTCATCCAGAAAAGATATAAGTTCTCTTTTCAACCCCAAAATATTAAATTTAACCGAAAAGTAAATTTTCTACAAAACAGTTAAATTTTCAACAAAAAAGCAAAATTTTTATCCAAAAAGTATGACTTTTCAACAAAATTGATAAATGCTCAACCAAAAAGTTGCATTTGTTGTCCAAGAAAAATGAAAATTCTACTAAAACAGGTGAATTTTTAAATCAAAAAGACAAATCTTCAAAAAAAAGAGTTGAATTTTCATCCAAAAGGATTTCAATAGACTTTTCTACAGAAAAATAAAATTTTAAACAAAAAGTAAATTTTCTAGGAAATAGTTGAATTTTCAACAAACAAGTTGCATTTTTGTCAAGAAAAATGCAATATTTCTACTAAAAAAAGATGATCTTTTAAATTAAAAAGTCAAATTTTCAGAAAAAATATTTTTCATCAAAAAAATATTTCACTTGACTTATCGGCAACAAAATATGAATTTTAAACAAAAGGTTAATATTACACGAAAAGAGTTGAATTTTTTAACCAAAAAGACGAATTTTTAACAAAACAGTTGAATTTGCAAAAAAAATGATGTCTTTTTAAGAAACTTGTTAAATTTTCAACCAAATAATAAAACTTATAACTAAAAAGATAATCTTCAGGAGAATGTTTTTGCGAATTTGCAAAAATTACGTACATGAGTGAAGGACCCCCTCCCCCCTAACGGCACAAAGTGTAACAAAATGTCGCGGCGCCCCCCCCCCCCCTTGAGATGTTACGTAATTTAAGTACGGTCCCTTTTTTAAAACAGGAAACTGCATCCTTGAATCGCAGATTTTCACACCATTATACTCTGTTTATATAATTTTGCGAGTTTCCAAGTTCGAATCCTTTTTTTGGGAAAATATTTAAATTGAAATGAAACACCGAATTCTGGTCATTACTCCACTTACTTTTGTTGCAGTTAGGCCTTTTCAATCTTTATACAGTTTTCACATAAACTGTTCTATGGATGACAAATCATACTTTTAAAACCTCTGTCAACATTATTCTCATTTTCTAAGCGCTTTATTCACACTTGTAATATTTTTTTCAGTTCTTCTCTGCTCTATATATATTTCTTTTCATTTTATTCATCAACTATTGTGAATCTCACACATTTATACAAATTTCGAACAATGCACGATTTCAGAGAGGCTTGACATGGTGAAAAAACAAGTGGGAAGGCCCAGACTTTCTTAAAGTGTGTAGGGGTGTCGGGGGGAGGGACTTTCGAAAATAAAAATGACTTGAAAAATATTTATCTTTTCAACCACAGATACTATACACTGTATACGTATAATAGTTTTTGAATTTTTACTTCGATAAAGATCAAGTTCAAGGATCAAGGATCAATATACATATTAAGAAGATAAGGATCTTGTGAGTTTTATGCGGGCGAAATAACTTTTTTGGCCAGTAGTCTATGGGGTCTATGAAAGTTCTATTCAAAATACCTATTATTCTTCTGCGATATCTCTCATCGTTTACGAGAAAAAGTAAACATTGCAATTTGGGGGAAAAAATTCTCCAGGATCTCAAGAATGATTCGGCCCATATAAAGGTGATAGGATGCCCTTTTTTCAATTAGAAAAACCCTGTGAAGATATTTGGAAGGAAAAAGAAGCTGGTGTTTGCAGAAAAAATATTCTTTTGATGTTTTCAAAATTTGAAGAAAACAAACAAAAAATTTTCTGGAATACCCCGTTTTCCTTATTTTGCCCCTTATTTTTTTACAATTTCTGTTCATACAATAAAGATGTCGTATCACCTTTATGCAATGTAAACCATTTTTCAATGCTTGAAGAACTTTTTTCCCTAAACACGTAAGTTTCCAGTTTTCCCCGTAAATGATTAAATGTATCACAAAAGAACAACAGATATTTTTCATAGAACTTTTCTAGACGCGCAAGCGTTTTTCTTCACATTCATATCGTATGAGAAAAAAACGTTCGTGGCCACAAAAGTTATTTAGACCACATACAGCTCACAAGGTAAATTCCTGATCAAAGCACACATTGAAATAGAAAAAATTGGCAAATTGATCGTTTTTTGGGGGGAAAATCGAGTTTTAATTTCTGAAGATAAAATGCCGCCATTTTCTTTATTTTAATCCTTCTTCAAATTTTCCTGCGTATTAAGAAAGAAGATAAGAAACGCTACAAGAATCAACAAGCACATAGAAAAAGTATCTCAACTGGGTCAAAACTTACAGAGGTTGAAAAACAAAAATTTGTGTTTTTGGAAATCCAAATCACAAAATTGAAATACACATAAGATCTTGGAAGAAATTTTTGTTGCAATTAGGCAAAATACATATTGCCTAATTTCCTCTGAAAAACAACATATTCCGTCCCCGAAAGATTCTGCGACTTCCAGTGTAGAACCTGTCTAACTTGAAATTAATTCTGTCTTTGCTTCGTTTATAACAATATTTACGGTCCAATCAAAGAGAAATATCTTTGATTTAGTCATACATTTTTTCAGTGATTTATGCATTAATTAATTTAGGCATTATTAGGCATTAATTTAGGCAATATTATTATCAATAATAATAAATTGTGCAAAGAGTTAATTTTGTTAACTTTAATCAATTGTTTACCTCAATCTAATTGAAAATTGGACAAAAAGTGTAAAATTGTTGAAAAAACTACTATTTTCCAGCATTATTCTAAGAGAATATTATTAACAATAATAAGAAATTGATAGAACAATTATGTTTATTAACATTAATTAAGTATTAACTGATACGAGTTAAGTATTAACTGATATAAACCGAATACAAAGATGTGAAAAACTGCAATTCAAGGATGCAAGTTTCCTGTTTCAAAAACAGAAATTGTGATAATTTTTTCCGTTTATATATGGATAGAATATTTACCACTTATATTTTTAACCCCATTTATCCTTTGAATTACATGTGTACATTGTACTTTTATTACAATGTTCATTATTTGACATTCAAGTGCACAAAATGAAAATTATAATTTTTATCGAACGAAGTCGGTTAGTAATTGCTCTAGTAAGCTTTTCTCACAATGTGAACTAGCAAACAGCTAATTCATTTGGTAAGGCTTATTATTCGACTTTAGTAAGACTTCTTACTGAGTAGTTTTTGAATGATTACTTATAATTCAGATTAAGGGAGTAGGTGTCAAAATTTTCGGCACAGCTACACTTTTGTATGCACTTCAACGTTTCCACTATTACTGCAATTATTAACCAATTTACATAAATCTTTTTTTTCACTTTCTTCCAATCATATGAATAAACTAATTTTGGTAATTAAAATTGAATGAAGCCATCCTTTCAAATTTTAGTTTTCGTAAGCGGCCTGAATCTCGTAAGAATGTAAGGGTCGTTCTTTCCGCATACGCGATACGCGATACTTTTCGATACGCGACGGTGTATCTGGCTATACTTTCGTGTGTACTTTAAGATTTCTATTGTTACTGCAAATATTAACCATTTTTCATGGATCTTTTTTATACTTTCTTGAAATTATATGAAAAAATAATGCTGGTAATTAAAATTGAATCAAACCATGCTTTCATAATTTCACTTTTTGTGACCGGCCTGAATCTCATAACAATGACAGGGTGATTCGTTCCGGGTAATTCGACGCGCTCCGGGGTGACTGCCTCCTGAGTTTAACGAGAGGCGATAGCCATGCCGCGAAAATGCACACTTAGCTAACACTGAGCGTCACTGCGATCTGATCCTATTGTTCTTTTATTTTTGTTTATAAAATAAAATATAAACATTTTTTCGAAAAACCGGATGTGTACAGCAAAACAGAATAATATTTGGATGACGTATGCAAAAAATCAGACAAAAATATTCAACCGTGCGGCTCAAAACTGGAATCCCGTTTTCTAACTCTGATGAATCCCCTTAAACCACGCCTCCCAGCGCTTTCTGGTTGGATCATGCTCGCAGGTACGGAAACTGTGAAACGCATGCGTTAACACACGCCAGCGATGTTTAAAAATGTTGTACGCACTAAAAGATTTTTAAATATAAATAGGTATTATATTAGCCATATATAATTAGATATTTTGAATTTTGTGGGTGAATTTATAATTTTCACGTAGAATTTTCTTCAAACATGAGTCTGATTTGATCTTGTAAAGTAGGGTGGGTCGAAAGTATACAAATTTGTAAAATCAAAAGAGACTAGTGATTTTTTTTGGAATAATTTTACTGTTTTGGTTTTTGGGAGTACGCGTAACAGGGAACGCGGATTTTGATAATCTTTGGTGGGCGAACAGGGTCTAATATGAACTGAAAAAAGCTCTAACCGTTTTCTTAGATAGAAAGAGGTTTACGAGAAAAAAGGGTTGAAAGAGATCCGTGCTACACTTCTACCGGTTAAATTGTAGAGCGCTCGAAGTAACTGCGATAGAGCAATGGTCTAGGATCTAGGCTAGATAGTCTGTGATCATGCGTTCACGTCCTCGTCCTTTTTTCCAAAATTTTTTTCTAATTCTTTTTTTTCAATAGTATATCCGTAAATATGCATAAATGATATAGCGTACCGAAAAAAAATCTGGCTATTCGTACCGAAAAAATCCAGTTATTCGTACCGAAATTTCGGTACGCGTAGCCATGTCCTTTATATGTTTAAGTATTATTAATATTCTTTCATGCATATCATTTTTTAAACTAATTTCCTGCTAATAAAAACGTCGAAAAATTGAAAAATAGTAATGCTTATTAGTTAAAAAATATTTATCATACATTACAGACATCAACTTAATGATAAACAAATTTTTGTGTCAGAAAAAAATAATTTCTCGATTTTAAAAATATATTTTCTTACTATTTATTATTGTTTTTATAATTTGAATTGAATTTGAATTGAATATTTATTAAGCTCAACAGTCAAAAGACCAATTACAGAGCTACTATTAGCTATACATGTGAGTCTTAAGTCTAAGATTATCATCGTGGCTATTGTACAAAAATGATATCACATATATAGTGGTTATAACTTTAATTGGCGACGTGAGATACATAGACTTGTACTGCATTACAAAAATACTCTAACGAGGAAGTGAATAGGTCGATCTCTACTTGCGTGTTACTTACAAAGTTATTCAGATTAGCACACATGTTATAAAGTGGTGATTGGTACACCAAACTGGAAGATAGATATATCGGATTTTTACTTCTAGTATTGTATTCAGGCTCAGAGAATGGAATTATTTCAGATATCGCTGGACAGACGATCATACCGCGTATTATTTTGAAAAGGAATACTATATATGTGTATGTGCGTCTTTCCTCCATTGACCAAACGTTAAATCTTTTTCTAAGCTCAGCTACATCACTTCCAAGAGCAGGGTAGCGACCTTGTTCTTTCCAATATAAAAACTTTAAAAACCTTTTGTGACAATTTTCTATTGCATTTGTATATTTATGAAATTTAGGTGACCATATGATACATCCATATTCCAGCCTGGGTTGTACCAGAGTTTGAAATAATGTTTTTAGTGTATCTTGCGATCGAAAATTTCTGCATATCCTCAGTAAAAATCCTAGAGATTTATTTGCACTCGCAACTATCTGATCAATGTAGGTGATAAATGTAAGTTGAGGATCAAACGTTATCCCAAGGTCTAATATGGTGGTGACCCTCTCAATCACTATTCCCTTAATTGAGTATTGAAAGTCATATGTGATAGGTGAATTACGAGTTCGCAGAAAGGTCATAATTTTGCACTTGTTTATATTTAATTCAAGTTTATTTAGATCACACCACTGTGTAAATTTATCTAAGTTATCCTGAAGTTCAAGACACGAGTTAAAGCTGCAAATTGGTAGAACTAATTTAACGTCATCAGCATACATGAAATGGTAGCAGCTCAGTATATGAGATAAATCGTTAATAAATATAACAAAGAGCAAAGGCCCTAGATTAGACCCTTGTGGTACTCCCGATGTTGGGGTAGATAATTGAGAAGTGTAACCACCATATTGTACATATATTTATACATATTTACGCTTAAATTATTAAAAAGAAGAATTAGAAAAAATTTTGAAAAAAAGTAAGAGGACATAATGCGTATCCTTTTTACATGTATTTTCTTGCTACTGTATCACTCGAACATCACAAACTATAATATTAATTGTTGCTATATGTCAACCGGCAAAAGAAAAACACGGTCAAAATTTCTTAACGCGCATACGATCCGCGGACTCTTAACTTGCGAGACAGAAAGCTGCCGGTAGCGTGGCCTAAGACCTTCCTTCGTTGCAAGAAATCCATGCCGAAATCGCAAGGGTTCCCTGCAATCACAGCATGGTTGAGTATACGCTTTTCTCGCTCAGCAAGCCCGCACTTAGAGTTAGACTTTAGAGCATCGAATGCTTAACTTTCCTAGTACCTATAAGATATACCCGTGCTTGAATTGCATGAATTCTTGCTAGGATAACAAGAAAAAAAACCCTGCCATAAAAGCATGACAAGTACTCTTGCTATTTTACTTAGATTTTTTCTTCGTATCCTCATTTCATGGACACATGCGCTGTAGAGATTCCTTGAAATTTTAATTATTTTTCAAGTACGAGCGTGATATGAATCTAGCATATCGACAGAAATGAAAAAAAAGTACATTATCCTCGTCACTGAATTTTCAGTTAGATGTGGTTGAATAGTGAGACATGGTACACCGGAACTTGGATTTAATTAGACCGGATTTACTGCGTTCCGAGGGGCCGAAAGGTGAGGATGTGTTCAGTCAAGCATGACAAACAACTCCAGGGCCGCACTCTCCGCGCGTTAGTCGCATCAGGTTATGTCATACGTCCAAATCCAACCGAAATCGTGGATAAAGTTCCGAAAGCGTCAGACATCCGATTTTTTAAAACTACGTATGCTTATGTATTTTGACGCGCTGATTACGAATATGAAAGTGAAAATTGGCGCAACTTTTATTTTCATGGGAAAACCCATAAAAAACGTGAAAATCATGTTTTTTCCATTTATTTCAATAAATAATAGAAATTTCGAAAAATAATTACAAAAGTTGTAGATCTCATCACATTGCAAATTTGACATTATGTTAATATTCAGCCTACGAATAACAGTTTTCGAGATATTCGAAGTTGAAGACCTACACAATTTCTGTGACCAGTCACAAAAGTACCTTCACGCCCCCCCCCCCCCTCCTTGAGATATTGGATAGGGGAACATATTCAACCTACCCTACACGGTGGTCGGAAGCAAAAAAAAAGTCTGCTTGAAACACCTAAGAAAAGTGGATGTGGAATGCTTTTTCTGGTACCTAGGAGTGCTAAAAAATCGTTGAGACAAAATCTGAACAGATCCTGTTCGCGAGAAAATCACTTTTTTGTTCAGTCAAAAGTACCAATAAACGGGTTTTTGATCACATCTTCTCAGGGGTATATTTGATTACAAAAGTTGTTGTCATATGATTTATAGAGAATTAAATTACCTTTCAAACGAGCCCTATAACTTTAAAAAATATTCATTGGTTACCGAGATAGAGCGCATATTAGTGAAAAAATCGGACTTTTCGAGATACCTCATCAGGAATGTATTTTTTCCATAATATGATTATCGGTGTTGGTAGATCAATCAGTTACCTTCAAAATGAGCACTTGAACATTCGAAAATGTTCAATAGCCACCGAGATAGAGCGTCTCAACGTGGACCCTTAATCATATTTTTTCACGAAAATCGTTGAAAATCAGTTTTTCAAAAATGTCTCATGTCTTAAGGTGCTAAAAAAAAGTAGAATCAAAATCTGAAAAAATTCTATTCCCATGTAAATCATAGACTCAGTTAAGTGGATTATTTCTATTCAAGGCATACAGTATGCCAATATTATCCACCTCGTGTTAATATTTCTTGTATTGTGTGCATTCACAGAAAAGAGGTAAGCTTATTTTGAGTCCAGAAATAACGTCTTTTTGAGACGCAAGATTTTTAAGCCATAAAGGTCCTAATTTGAGTCTAAGAACAAAAGAAAACTACATGGAAAAGAAAAAAAAAGAAAAAAAAAGAAGAAAAAGAAAAGAAAACTACATTACCTAGGCAACGCTTGTTTTGAGACCAGAAAAAAATATGACGCAAGATTTTTTAGTCAAGCTTTTTTCTCTGTTTCAAGGATAAAATGCATATAAAAGCAAGGGATAAATTCCAAGAACTACATATACACAAGATTTGTTTACTTTCTGGTAAGGTATTTCAATCCATTCGGTGGCTATCGGGTGTTGTTCTGGTTGATTCGTTGTTCAGGTGTCGTCGCGTGAAGATGTGGAACCAAGTTATTTATATTTTGTGAGTATAATTCTCATTATTATTCCAAAAAATCACATCATGACGAAGAAACAAGATCATAAGAGCAATCACGCGGAGAACAAGAAGAAGGTATGCAGTCCTTGTAGAAGAAAAATTGTAATTGGCAAGAATAAATTGGATTCGTTTAAAATAACAAAGCGCCTCGAAAAATTGATCAAGGATTCATTCAATAAAAAATATAACTTGACAGATGACAGATTCCCACTCAGCATTTGTACTACGTGTTGATTCACACTCGCTGAACACGATAAGAATAATAAAAAGAGGCCTCTTCCAGAGATTCCTAAATACGAAAATATTTCGTTAACAAGAATCACAAGGTCCAATCAATTAAAAGTTGATTCTAATTATCTTGACTGCGATTGTTTGATATGTTTGACTGCTAGATAAAAGGGCCATACAGAGATGAAAATACCAAAAATAAAAACTGATGCACACTGTAGTAATGTAATTGAATTGTGTACGAAATGCTTACAACAAATTCGACGAGGCGAGAGTCATATTTGTGAAAAGCGTGAGCATGTAACACGTAAAAATGTGACAAGTTTATTGGATAGATTGTTGGAAGGACAGAAAGAGTTTATAGCTGCAAAAATCATCAAAGATATATTAGAAATTGAAAAATAAAAAAAATAAAAATATTGTGTTGAGTACTCGAGGACGAAAAAGGACATAGGCGTTTAAGGAATTTAAAAAAGAGACTTCTTTTCCTTTAGAAAAGTTGGACAACTTTCGAGTTAATACAGATCTTTCTGCTAATCACATGATAAAATTAGCTTCATTCATCAGACATTCTGCTGGCAGAAAATCTGTACCAAGTCATTATGAAAATCATATGAAAGAAAAATCGCAATCATTAGAAGGAGTGTAAACATTGGATATTATAAAGTTTGAGGTCAAGAATTATATGAAAGAAGAGAGACCTCTCGTTTGGGCTGATGCTGAAGAGCTCGTTGATGTAGTTTTGAAGGATAGAAATTTTGTTGGTGATTATGTTATCAAAATAGTGGCAGATGGCGGACAGGGCTTCTTCAAAATTTGTTTATCCATATTTCCTCCGTCAACAGAATGAACAGATAGTTCAGAAGAATCGACTTTTGATAATATACCTTAAAAGAAAATCGATACAGGACATGTGAAAGTTGGAAGCTCACTCACCAGCGTTAAAAAATTGATCATGCTTTGCGTAGTACCAGATATTAAGGAAACTCATGAGAATATAAAAATGCTGTTCGATCTGACTAAAATAAACAACATTTCATTTTAGTTTTCATCTGATTTGAAAGTTCTACTCATGATTAATGGGCAGCAAACAGCTACATCTTCGTTTCCATGTCCTTATTGTTTCGTCAGCTTGCAATATTTGAAGACAAAAAACGAGGCATTTAGGTCAGAAGTTGAAGAAGAAGTTTTCGAATTGAAAAATTATGGACATTTGAAGAGAGATTATGAGAAATTTGCTTCTTCTGGTAGTAATCCACAGTTTGCTAATCAGTGTCACAGCGTAAGAAATGAACGTTTTTTCACGAAAGATGCCAGTCTGCTGGTTCTCGATAAATGTGTTATCCCGGAATTGCACATAATGCAAGGATTCATCAATCATCTTTACTGGAACGGTTTGGTACCTCTTTTGGGTCGAGAAGCAGCATTCGGATGGCCTAAGAAGTTGAAAATGCAGATACCCTTAATGATGAAAGAAAAATGGTGATCTTGGTCCACTCGCTGTTGTGCCTTACATATCTGCTTTCAGAACGATGGATGAAATTGTTAATGCTTGCTTCGCAAGGAATAATCAGTGAACGTAACAGAAACATTGAAAATACACATCCTGCTTAAGCATATAAAGCAATCGCTTGAATTACTCAGTAATTCAGATGGTTTGGGATTGTGGTCTGAACAGTCTGGAGAGTCCGCTTATCGAGAATTCCTAAAATTTTGAAACAGGCGCAAGATCAACTCAATTGCAGATTCTTCTTATGGAAAGAGATTGAAAGATGCAGTCGTTGAATTTTCTTCGCTTCATATTTAAAACTTGGAATGCATCCTTTTCTTCATTTATGGCATTATTTGAAGTCATCACCTTATAGTTCATTCGTCGTTTGAGAGAATATTATTATTCAAGACTTGAAATAACATCGAAAAAGATATATATGGGGCCAGTCTACGATTTACATGCGAACAGAATTTTTTCAGATTTTGATTCGTCTTTTTTTTAGCACCTTAAGACATAAGAAATTTTTGAAAAACTGATTTTCAACGATTTTCGTGAAAAATGGTCAAAAAAGGTCCACGTTGAGACGCTCTATCTCGGAAAAACCGATTTTTTCACTGATTGACTTCACTAATATGCGTTCTATCTCGGTAACCAATGACTATTTTTTAAAGTTATAGGGCTCATTTTGAAGGTAATCAATTTTTCTACAATTCATATATTCAGTTCTCTAGTGATAAGATACATCCTTTAGGAGATATTTCCGAAAATCGATTTTCGGTATTTATGACCTAGTGATATGCGCTCTATCTCGGTAACCAATGAATATTTTTTAAAGCTACAGGGCTCGTTCGAAAGGTAATTTAATTCTCTACAAATCATATAACAACCGAGGAGATATTCTCAAAAAACCGATTATTGGTATTATTGACTGAACAAAAAAGTGATTTTCTCGCAAACAGGATTTGTTCAGATTTTGTCTCAACGATTTTTGAGCACTCCTAGGTACCAGAAAAAGCATGCCACATTCACTTTTCTTAGGTGTTTGAAACATAGTTTTTTTGCTTCCCGACCACCGTGCCTATTTGTGTGACCAGTCACAGGGGTCCGTTCCCGACACCCGATGAGACGTTAAAAAGGGGAACCTACGTGACCTACATTATTTCTATGATCAGTTCCGCCCCGATAAGAAGTTGGAAAAGGGAATCTATGTCTACATTATTTCTGTGACCAGTCACAGGGGTACCTTACCGCCCCCGATGAGACGTTAGAAAGGGGAACCCACGATATTTATGTGACCAGTTAAGGGGGTGCCTTTCCACTCCCATCAGACATTGGAAGGGGGAACCTACGTGACCTACATTATTTCTATGATCAGTCACAGGAGTGCCTTTCTGCCCCCGATAAGAAGTTGGAAAGGGGAATCCATGTGACCTACATTATTTCTGTGACCAGTCACAGGGATGCTTTCGCGTCCCCCATGAGACGTTGAAAGGGAAAGGGGAATCCATGTGAGCTACATTATTTCTGTGACCAGTCACAGGGATGCTTTCGCGACCCCCATGAGACGTTGAAAAGAGGATGGTATGTAAGTATAAGTAAGTATACCATTAAGCCATTTCCCTTTCAGGGTAGGCGTGACACTACCCGATTTGGGTAGTGTTTCTAGGTGGATAGTTTGTTGTAGTAAACAACTACAAGTGTGGGCTCACCACACCCACGACGGGCCAACAGCACGCAGTATTCTCGAATGGTCACCCATCCAAGAACTAACCGCGCCCTTCGCTGCGTTTTCGCGCCACTAAGACTAAAATACCAAAATGGTCAAACTGCCCCATAAGATTAAGAAAAACAGAAAGACTAAACTGCTCTAAAAAACTAACGGATCAAACTGCCCGATTATATTGAGAAAAAACAAAAGGGGCTAAACTATACGATTATATTAAAAAAATAAAGGGTCCAAACTGTCCCAAAAAAACTAAAAAAGAATAGGCGTCAAACTGCGCTCTGTGATCAAGAAGACTAGAAAGGCTAAACTGCCCCAAAAATCTAAGGGGTCAAAGTGGCCCAATTAATTACCGCCTTTGCTAGGATGGAGCTCGAGGAGCTGAAGCATGGGTTCGGAGCACGGCCGCTCTCGGCTGCTTGGTGACCGAAGCCCAGCGGATACGTGAGCGTCCGATCTGAGCAAGCCCGGCGTGCAGCGTGAAACACCACATATTTCAGTAAAGCACAGAAGCTTAAAAATGTATTAAATTTTGTTATAAAGAAATAACTGGATGGAAATAGTTTCATAGGGATTGTCAGCGTTTAGTAATTTTTTTCTCCACATTTTAGAAATGTATATGCTTAGAAAGTTATTGAACTAAAATCATCAAATTTAATGGATACTTTGGTATTAAAAAAAAGTTTGCTAAAAAATTACCTGCATCAGCTGTTTGTGTTGGTGCACTAAATTTTTTTATGATGGAATTGAGACAATTTGCGGTGGACAATTTTTCTTTTTAACATTTTTGTTCTCATCTTGCATAGCTCGGCAGGAAAATTTGATTTTAAATGTTTTAAAAAGCATTTTCGATCGATAAAATCCAGAACCTTTTGCCAAAAATGGCTGGTTAAAGATTTCGTCCTTTTTTAGGCCTGTAAAAAGCCTACACGATACTACAGACATACACCTTCTTAATCTTTATTTTTACTCAGAGAGTCTCAAAACGTGTAGATTTGATGAAAACAGACATCGTCAAATTTTACATAAAACTGATAATAATGAACTTAATATACATAATGAGAATTTAAAAATTAAAAATGCTTCATTTCCGAAGAAGAATAAAAAGAATGAAAACAAAATTTTGAAATTTAATAATTACTAAGTATAAACAAATATTTGCGATC
>CAKNYM010050910.1:116446-154353 GCA_932195095.1 Andricus curvator
GATCGCAAATATTTGTTTATACTTAGTAATTATTAAATTTCAAAATTGTTCATTCTTTTTATTCTTCTTCGGAAATGAATCATTTCTAATTTTTAAATTCTCATTATGTATATTAAGTTTATTATTATCACTTTTATGTATTATTTGACGATGTCTGTTTTCATCAAATCTACACGTTTTGAGACCCTCTGAGTAAAAATGAAGGTTAAGAAGGTGTATGTCTGTAGTATCGTGTAGGCTTTTTAAAGGCCTAAAAAAGGACGAGATCTTTAACCAGCCATTTTTGGCAAAAGGTTCTGATTTTATCCATCGAAAATGCTTTTTAAAACATTCAAAATTCAATTTTCCTGCCAAACTATGCAAGATGAGAAAAAAAATGTTAAAAAGCAAAATTGTCCACCACAAATTGTCCACCAACACAAACATCTAATGCAGGTAATTTTTTTGCAAACTTTTTTTTTTAATAGCGAAGTATCCATTAAATTTGATGAATTTAGTTCACTAACTTTCTAAGCTTATACATTTCTAAAATGTGGAGAAAAAAAATACTAAACGCTGACAATCCCTATGAAACTATTTTCATCCAGTTATTTCTTTATAACAAATTTAATACATTTTTAAGCTTCTGTGCTTTTCTGAAAGACATTTCTGGATAGTTGCTTTAGCAATTATAGGCATTTTGGAATAAATCTGAATATTTTACATAAAATGGCATTTTTAAAGAGATAACAAAAATTTTTCATTTTGGTTTTTGAATAAAGAAATACTAATTAATTTTTTTCAAGAACCAAACGTAATAGCCCTATGCGGACTATACTTATATTTTTATTGAAAAAAAGAAACGTTGAAATCGGATCTTAATTGTCATGTGAAAATCAATTTGTTCATAGGCACTGTCTTTGCCCCAGTGTGGAGGCGAACGGTAAAAACTGTGAAAGGCGTCAGGTTAGACTTTTTGGCAGCGTGTCGGCGATGCGCTTGTCCAGTGTGAACCAAAGCATTGCTCAACACAGTTCCTATTCTGACGCAAACCTGAACGCCCACACGCATTCAGTTTTGGGTTTGAACATGCATGAACGTTGAGCTCAGAGAAGCGCTCGAAGAAATGGAACAAAAGTGGAGAAAAATCGAGGCAGGGGAAGCACAAGTGGTCCGTGGCCATACCTGGTTTAATGCGTACATTTCGACTACATTTTTTCAAATGTCATAAATATTGTAACTTAAATCGAAAACTGTGATTAAACCCCTGAGAAACTACAGTCATAAATTGGAACAGAATTTTGTTTATGTTTTTTAATTTTGGTTGAAAATATCTGGTTAATGAATTTAACCTTCATTTTGGGACCATTCAAAAATTTATCAAAGGCTGACTCGATTGGACAAATCCTTAAAAAGTTAGCGTGGCTACAACATTCAGGTAACCATACATAAGAACATACAGAAATAGCATACATACATACAGACAGACAGACTTCATGATTATCGGAATCTGTGAGTGCCGAAACGTAAATATCCGTTAAAAACTAGAGATCGAAAATTTGGACGATTACATGACACTCATGAATGATAATGTAAAAAATAAAGAGGCCAAACTGCCCCAAAAAAGCAAAAGCCGTCGAACAGCCCCTTAAAAACTGAAAAGACGGGGGAACGAAAGCATTTTAACCCCTAATCCTATTTCCCAGGATAACAGATTTTTATATCAGCTACCAACTGGTTGAAGGTATCTGCCCCCATTTTCTTGACTCGCCGCCGCCACAGAAACTCACAGAGGTGATCTGAAAGACTGCTTTTTCGGACGCCACCACCAGAGCGGAATCGTCTCATCCACCGCCAGGAAGACTCGATGTTCTGAGTATGGGCTCCACAGTATCGTGATCCACGAACTCCTCAGAATGATTCACGGTTTTATACACATAACCATGATCTTTAAGGTTTATATACCCTTTTCAATGATCGGTATGGATCTCTGTCTCTTCTGCAACGTGTTTTTGATCAATTCAGTCAACGTAGCTTGGTCTCTTTTATTATCGAGACAGATCTCCAAATGATATTCGTGTTGATGGCCGCTGTGAACCATTCCAAGGGTCCACGAACCTTCTACAATACGGCTTCTCATTCTTCCGGCGCCCGATTTTGCACTCGTCGATTTTGACGACTTCACCAACACCTCAAATTTTACCTTCTTCTTCCAGGTGTTGATCGAGAGCAATTGTGCAGACCTCTCTACAAAAAGAGAATCTGTCGGTGAAAAAATTATACTTTTGATCAATCAGGATGAGAATAAAAAGCAACAAGAATAAGAAAAAACTCAAATGTTGAGAAAAAAAAATGCTCGAGAATAATGAAGTGTAGAAAGACTCAACCCCTATCGTACCCCACCTTGCTATAAATCTTCAACTTTGTCTACCTTTTTCTCGAAAACTATCACTCGTAGGCTAAAAATTAATGGAACCTAAAATGTGCATTTCGATAAGGTCAACAACTTTTGTCAAAACTATTTTTCGAAATTCCCGTTATTTATGGAAATAAATGGAAACCCCCATCGTTTCATACGTTTTTTTACGGTTTTTGTGACAGATTGAATAGGTACCCCTTTCCAACGTCTCCGGGAGGGGGGAGGGACGTGGAGGCACTCCTATGACTGGTAGCAGAAATAGTGTAGATCACATAGGTTCCCCTTTCCAACGTCTAATGGGGTGCAGGAAAGTACACCTGTGATAGGTAACAGTAATACTTTAAGAAATATGAAATGTTTGTGATTTCCATCTTCAACTTCGAATATCCCGAAAACTGTTATTCATAGGCTAAAAATTAATATAACATAAAATGTGAATTTTGATGAGATATACAACTTTTGTCTGAAATATTTTTCGAAATTTCCATTATTTATGGAAATAAATGGGGAAACCCATTATTTTATACGTTTTTTATGGTTTTTCCACAGAAAATCAAATTTGCGCCAATTTTCAATATCATATTCGTAATCAGCGCGTCAAAAGACATCCATTTTGACGTTCTGGATTTAATTAGAAGGTCACTGCCAGAAATGCCCGAAACCGGAATTCAATCCGAGTTTGAGTGTAGATGTATCAAGCTTTAACTGGATTTGGTTGAAAATTCCATCAGATTTTTCAAGCACAGTGTAGGTAAACTTTTGTTGAATATTCTAATTATGGAGAATTTAAAAGAATTCAAATAATTGAAGAAGAATTCAAGGAATTCAAAAAAACTGAGTAACACTGTGCAACCGAATTTAATAGTGGATAGTTAGTGATAGTTGTAATGTAGGCGGGGGGCCCGTGAGGTTCCACCCCTGGCGCTCAAGCTATAAAGCCTATTGTGCCATACCCGTGTTTATTCTCAAGGCAGTACTACGAATCCGGCCATCCTTCGCCGAGTGTTTTTGGATCTCGGTGGAATTTCGTTGTTATCAACGTTCTGAGATTATACCTCTCAGGTGCCAGGCATACCTATCGCACAGTAAATGACGCCCTCCTTTGTTTGATCAGGCAAAGTGATCCTCACCCACCCTGCCATTCGGCAGCCTCCCTAGCAGGCTAGGGTGTACGGAGCGATCCCTCTGAGGTCATCAGGTAGATGCACGGATTCGAAGCACTGTCCAGGTGTGTTATGTAAGTGTATGTGTGTGTGTTAATTACTCGAAATCGGCCAGCGACCATCGAGCGTGGTGCCTCCTATAGGAGTCCCCAAACGCAAGAAGAACGCTGACTCATTTTCGAGTCTTCACAGAATCGGCTTCGACCTCCAAGGCTAGTCCCCTCGACATGGAGCCCCACCTTGGTACGATACCAGCTTTTTCTGAGGGCACCCACAGTTTAAGGTGGGTTCCGAACCACCGAAGCCCCGGTAGGAATACATAGAAAAATTTACATTGGTACCGGCTCAGGGATCGAACCCCAGTCCTCCTGCACGGAAGCCTGACGCGCTATCGTCTGAGCTACCGAGGCCACTTTAATAGTGGATAACCCCTTGTTTAAAAATGATATCTTCTAAACGAGAAAATGAAAACTTAGTCTAGATCAGTGATCCAACGGGGCCGCCATGATCTGCGCATGCTTGGATTGTAGCGATGTTCATTGGCTGTAGTGCGCGCCTGGTGTTGAGTTTCAAATAAGAACGCGAAATAGAGCCAATGAGAGCTGCTCTGTTGAAACATGCGCAGATCAAGGCGGCCCTGTTGGTATCACTGGTCTAGATCCACCTATAGTAGTTTCTGTGCATACTGTATGCTGTACTTAAATAGGTTATGGGGACAGGTAGTTTTTATACCTATATGTAGGGCTAGGTTGTTGAATGTATAATTCAATATATACAAAGGATGATGATAGTAGCGAAAATACCTTAATCGCCACCATGTCTCTCTTGACCTCGCTGACCTCGCTCTGACAAGACTCAACACTCTTGGTAAGCTCCTGCAGTTGCGTACGTATCTCGCATAGTGCGACAGTCGTTTCCAGTTGGCGGTCACCCCGCTGCTGCAGCTCGTCCAGCTTGGCACTCAAGTTCATACTCATAACGCTGACCTGTTTCTGCAGACTACGCACATACACACATACACGTACTTGTATAAATATTTACTGCCGCCGTATGTAAAAAATATACAGAAACATCGACACTAGCCTAGTAGATCAAGACCAAATATTATTGTGTAGCAATGTATCCAACTATCTCCACACCAAACTGCCGAGCCCTAATTCAATTGCGTTACATAACCAAAGTTTAATGGACACTTTGATTGTCAGACATTTTTTTTTCGACTTTCGTGAGCTACTGGCTCGGCAGTGAGAAGACTTTACGTACATAAACAATGTTATATGGGTATATATCGAAAACAATACAGACAAAATACAAATGCCACTAAAAGCATGTCTAGGTTTGTGTAGTGATATGGCAAGGTGAGAGGCTACGGTGATCTGCAGCTGTGCACATAAGATCAAAATTGGTTGGTGTTTAGATGAAGATATAGTAGAGATCTAATATGAAAAGTGACCCTTAGAATTTGAGAGAAGTTACAAGTATAAAAATAAATAAAAATTATATATCAATAACTTATAAAAATTTAAATCTTTATGCAATTCCTACTACTGTCACGATGCATAAGGTGCGCAAAATTATTTAAGCTTGCTTGTTTTCTGAACGAAGCCCTACGATTATATTAGATCTATCGATGAAGGATTCTAACTTCTGACATCCGCTTTTCTCTTCGCGAGCATATTTCTTCCATCCTTCTATATTATCCAATACAAAATTGGTAATTATATTTGCTTTAGTCGTTCTTAGCCTCATGCACGTTCTTCAGAGCTTTCTTATGTAATAAAAAAATGTAATTAAAAATTCTCAGATCAACTTTCTCCTTGGAGGTATAATATTTTTGTATATACAGACACATTAATAAATTGTATACTATAGTTTTTTTAATCTTGAAAACGTTTCTCTCCGCATAATGTTTATCTCTTTACTGCAGAAAGCTAGTTATAAAAAGCTTGTTAAAAAAATTTGATGCACGAACTTTCATCACGAAGGATTTTCTGAATTGAATTCAAGAGATAGAAAATCATCTTTTCGTGTATAAGCAATATTGCATTAGGATTTGTCAAATTAGTCATCTTCTCATCGCGCATGACTTTTATCTTTATAAATAAGAAGAAATTCTTAATATCAAAACGCAAGCTGTACAAGTAAAAGATATGCTAAAATTATGAATTTCTCCTTTCAAATTCAAGTTAATCCACTTTTATTAGTATTTTATCAAAGAAATTATTTCTTATTAGTACCATTTCAAAAACTAGAACTCATGGTTTTCAGTCGTTGCGTCTCTTCGTCTGAAAATGATTTCAACTTTTTTCTCCCTACCTCCTGGTGTGAAAAAAAATATTGTCCTAGAAGCAAGAAATTGCATTTTCCATTAGATTAAAGGACTTATTTTGTAGCTAAAGAAAGAAAATTCAAGGCTTTTGGATCATGATGTGGATTCTTCAATGGTTCATTTTTATTTTCAATTTGTGTAATGATGTATTCCTGAATTCATAGGGTATACCGGGGTAGAGTTGTGTAGCTTAATGCTTACTGCTCTATCAATAAGAATTAAGACGAAGTGCTGTTGAGATTTGAGACGTTTATTTTTTTAACAGAGACTTCCATTATTGAAGATAACACATTCATATTATTATAAAAAAATGAAAAAGACAATATTTTATATTTTAAACTTGTGTAAAATACTTTAATTTTTCTCCTACTTCAAATTCTTGGGACTGACTTGCGATTTTGATAATATAATAATAAAAAAATTTAAGATTTAAAATATATTTCTGTATGCGTGGGTTTGCCAGTCTTTGAAATCCTTTATATCTTTGTGCAAAATTTTGAAATCTCTTCAAATCTTTTGAAATCTTATGTACACTCAAGAATCGAGTGGTCAACCCCTTGTGTGTGCCTCAGTATTGCTCTTAATTAATTTAAACCAAGGATTATTATTCCTAACTTTGTCCCAGCACAAAACATTTATTTTCCAATATTTCTATATTTGCCTTATAAACTGACTTCTTTAAAGTCAGATAATTGTAAAATAATAAATAACTAGAGGATTAATTTAAATCAACAACTTTTCCCCGGTTTCTCCTACCAGAATTTTAAAACAGGTATGAAAGCTTATGGAACGTCATAATTTGAACATCTCTGAAGAATGTCTATGCTCCAGCGCTTGCACGTATACAAAAAAATGTTATCCTTTATCCATGTTTCGGCTGAAGGTTGAAAGAAAACCTGCTCATTGGGAGAAATTGCTGCAGCTGATTTCGGAAATGAATTTTCATGATCCATGAAATGATAAACCGATGTGCACAGCAGAGCAATAAAAGAGTGATCTATTAAGGATAATATGGTGGAAAGTAATTGTTGAATGCATGACGTGTAAAGTGAGAGGGTGATTAGCAGAAATGAAATAAAATGAAATATGATTGAAAGGATTGCGCAGAGATAGAGAAAGAAAAATTAATTTGAAGAGAGGAAATCAAAGTAGAATGAATTATAGAGCGAGTGTGAGAGAGAGGCTGAAATTAAGATTAAAAGAAGAAAAAAATGTAAGAAAAAAAGGAAAAAAGAGAACCAGAGCAGTGATGATGTCGGTATGTACCTTGGAGGTAGGGAGACCATGGCTGTGTTCCGAAACTACAGTAGCTTCTACAACTCCCCACTCACTCCTCTTCAGATTCAGTTTTTCGTCTTATTCTCGGAATATTTGTCTTTGTCACAACATATGCACGTATGTTGGATTCCGCCAAATCCAATCAATGAATCTGAATGTTTGCACGGCTTGTTGTCCAACCATGAACCATCAACCAATGTAGTAGAAGGTACGGCGCGGGCTGGGGTCGACACCCGCCCCGCTTCTATCTCACTCTGTAAACTTTACCTAGTTTGGAAACACAGTCGTGGTTCAGTTAGATGTTAAATGGAATATTCGCTCGCATTAGTACGTGAAGTCCAATCTATACGGTCACGTAAGTACGTCGTATCATTGTACATCTTGTACATCGTACATTACATCGCCATGCGACGCACCGCCAGCTTACTCACCCTGCTTAGCTGCCCGCCGTTCACAAGCGAGCTTGGAATTTCAATGCAGAATGGCCCATCACTTTATGCGGAACGAACCGTCGGCAAAATAAATCACAAAAATTAGCATGACTTCATGAAAAGTATTCATATCGGGTATGCACACAAATAAGTATTTCTTGGCCTAACTTTTCTTGAAACAAAGCCTCTATATAACCTTCAGAAATCATTGGTGTTAGGGTGTTGGTTAGGCATAATTATTTTTTAAATCGTAAGTGTAGAAGATTTTAGAAACACACTTTAGCCTTCCCAGGCATAATTTTGGAAGTTTATGAATTTAAGTATGGACCCTAATCTTTAAAAAACAACAACATATTATTAAAATTGAACATTTTTCTTTTTGTGAAAATTATTTTCACAAACCATAATAATAACTGCTAACATTTTTCCACAGTGATCTATAAGATTCTAAAGTTAGCAAGGATAGAAACCCTTCATTGTTCTATATGTCAGTAAATGCCAGTTATTGTAATCTTGGATTTGGACAATGGACACCTCTTCCAAAGTGGAAATTTACTACTATGGTACTATACCACACTAGACTATTTACGGTACTGTCGAAGGGGGATTCACTCTCGAGTATCAATATTTAATTTAAAATAAGTATTTTAAATATAAGGAAATACATTCGATTAAGTAAAGCATCAAGGCATTAAGAAAATATCAGAAATAAGGTCCCAATTTCAAAATAATATTATTTAGTTTAATTTCCCAAAACAGCTAGCAGTAAGAAGCGAGTTGCAATGGATTAGGATACAATAAGCAAAATAAGGAGCGGGTATCGAGGAGTCGACGAGTCAAAACGTCGTTGACGCGCGTTATGCTATTTACGGTATTTATAACATGAATACTCTGATAACTTATCTAAGAATGAGGAATAATTTGAAATAGTCGAAAATATTCGACTACTCTGAGAGTTTACTCGAGAGTGAATCGCCCCTCGGGTACTGTCATACAGTATTGACCTGGTATCCAGACTGTAGTGTCGAGGTACTGGGCCAGTAGCTCTTAATATACTGATTCATTATTAGTCCTACTAAAATAAAGGTACTGGGCCAGTACTATTCACACTACCGGCTTGGTACCAAGTCAGTATCAGCTCCAGTACTAACCTGGTACTGAGCCAGTTGTTGGCCAGTAGTAGGCCAGTATAGAAAAAAAAAATTATATAATTTTTGTAATAAGTATTATGACTGGAATCAATTAAAATGATTTACGTAAATTATTATATGTCCATTGAATTGTAACGACTTTTGAATTATAATGATAATTTTTTTTTCATTTTCAAATATTGGAAATGAAAAGTGTTTAAAGAAGAACTGGAATTTACTTTGTAGATAAATGAATGTTTCTAAGAGAACTCTCTTGAGTAGGTAAAATGTCAGATATGAACAAACGAATTAAAAACAATCATCAAATAAAAAATAATTTTTTAAACTTTATTCTATTCTACTTTACTCGGTGTACAAACAATTTTTAATTATAATAATAAATGATAAATAAACTTCATTTAATACACTATGTTTTCATATACATATAGTGCACAGGTACATATTATAGATTTTTATGACGGTTCATTAATTAAAATAATTTTACAATACTTACATTCCTTAACACAGAATTTAAGTTAGAAAATTCATAACTGAATTAAATTTCAATTCTTGTGAATAGTTATAAATTCAATGACAGCGTTTATTATTAATTAAAAAATATAATTTGTAACTGACATTAACATTACAATATGATACATGTATCTGCCTTGAACTTGGGGTTCATATAAAGTTGCGGTGAATATCTACACGCAGCAAAAAACTGCTAATGTTACAGGGGTTCTATTTTGAAATAGTGACAGGATTTTCTGTAGACATTACATAAAAATCCATGCTGCCACCATTCAGTAAGATTAGCACTCTTTTTTTTCCATGCACGCTGAAAATGTATATTGTTGTTCATTGTATTCGTTCAAGAGCAGTTTTCACAAAGTAATAGAAACGCTTTTTTCACAGATTGACTACGAGGATAATTTAACAGATTGATTATAGAAGTTAGTTACAGAAAAATTTCAATTTTTTATAGTTAACCAACACTCTGTAAATGATTTGAGGATATGATAATTCAATAACCAGTATATGCAATCAGAGGAACTAAAGAGACATTAAACCTCATATGTTTTATACTCTATACTATCTTAAACAAGAAAACCTCATTTATTATGTACACTTTTCCTACATATTATCTTCATTGATTTTACACGTGTTTTTATGTATTTAAATCAGTAAATATTTAATATTTTATCTGGAAATAAACTGCGGTAAAACTGGAAAACACTTATTTGTGTGATGCGTTGTAATAATGGGCGTGAAATGGAAAAGTGAGCAATCAGTGGTAAGCCTGGGAGCGCCGCAGCCATAGAAATCATGTAATAAATACAATCATTTGTGTATGATATTATCGTTATGATCGAATGTATTAAATGTATTGACATTTACAAGAACAGATCTATAGTGTGTGATTTATCTATATGTATATAAATGATAGATGCCGTGGCATAAAGCCTTGCATTGCATTCTCTGGTTACATACTATAAAGATTATATATGTGAAGCACAATAGCGTTTGTTTTCTCTTTGATGGAATGTAAAGCGCCATTTAACCCCCAATAGACTGAGTGCATCATGATGATTTAGCAAAATAACTCATAACTTTTCTGTACCGTTTTTTTATTAAAGTGTATGTACGTATGTCACTTTTGTTGCAACAAATGTTAGAAAGATAAAAGAATCGATCGCTTTAAATTTGTCATCCGACTTATAAATAGCCGCATTATTTATTGAAGGAAATATTAATTCATATTTATTCAAGAATCGGATAATAATTCTAACTATCAACTGACTAAAAAATCGCAGATTTAAAAAAAAACTATATAGAATAATAATTAGAAATTATCAAAAAGTTTGGACTAAAATTTTAGAGGGAATGGTTTATTATTGATTGATGATTAGGAAGAGTATTTTATAAAGAACTATTATCGTACCAATTTATATAGGTTTAAAGACTTGCTTCTTGGATATTTCCATTGGTTATAACATAGTTTAAGAACGTAACCAGATTTACACAATTTCATGTTCTGAATGTAAATAAATACAGGCTTCACTACATTCTATTGCCCATTTCTAGATTTTTACCCCTTTTCTACAAAATTTCTCATTCTTCCCCTTTAGTGCAGACAGAATTAATAGAACCCACTAAGTTACTATATTTTTAGATACATATTTCTGTTCCTTTACCGTATTGCGCAAATAATAAAAAAAGCATAGGAAGAAGCGAATTAGCTTATTTAATAATTTGTATTGTTTTTAATTTTATGCATTCTGTTTATTTATATACAATATAATGTATTTTTTAGATTACTATTTAATCTGACGAGGAAACTAGTGAGGTTTCAAAACGTCATTTTCAATACGTTTTAATTTGATGCAATAAGGAAAAAACAATTATCTGGAAGTTGTCGTTCACTTTTGTCACCACATTCATCTTTATAATATTTCCAGACGTTAATTACACAAAGGATTTGACATCACATCTATTCTTCAATTTAAACAGGAAACCCCGAAGTAAAAACAAATATTTTCCTGTTCTGTGCATTATGAGACATACATATATCAGTTAAAATGTAACACTTTTTAAAACTTTAGACTTTGAATATTGAAAATTAATCATTTGAAATGCAACAATTCAAATTTAAAAAATACGCAACGAATTTAATTAATAACTTAGTAATACAGAATTTAATGATGATTTAAAATGTGGTGTGCTTCAAAATTTGCAATGTTTCAAATTCGAGCCGTAGAAATTTAAAGAGTATCTAAACGAACTCCTAAAAATCGCATAATATAATTTTATGTGATATTAAATGACATTTAAAGAAATTATATAGCAACCTATTTTCCCTTATTTTCCTGACAAAATTAGCCTTTTTTTACTTTTTGAGAGCATTTCGCGCCGTGAAGCCTGTGTTTAGAAATTTACTATTTTCGGACTTTGACGCCTTTAAGATAACACTGAACTAAGTTTGGAAAAATAATTCTTTTACATGACAATTATCATCGAGGTGTATTCCTATCTGAGCTAAACACCTATAAAAAGAGTCATTTGGTACCAGTTCTTCACAATGGATTAAAAATACTCTTCTTCTAATAGCTATTCCTGTTACAATAAATTTAATTCGACAGGCAAAAAAAAAGTGTTCGGAGCCAAAATAGCGACCTATATAGCATTGTAGTATTAATCTAGCATAGTCAAAATCTTCATTTATTGGAATTTTCTGCTTATCAGTTTTTTTTATTCGAGTTTGAATTTTTAGTTTAGGTCAAATTATCCCAAGTAGGCCACCATAAATCGAAAGTCGTTTTTTACGCTGTAAAATGAATTTTTTATTAGCCCTTATGTTCGAAAAGATTTCCCCAGTTTTTGGTCGTAAATAAAATTTTTTTTTTAAAGTTATTGACAATGAAAATTTAATGTTACAACATGATCAAAATTTTTCTCATGAACGGCTAAACGGATTTTGACGATTCTTACGTTGAAATTTTTGCTTAAAAACGTACATTCTATATATCCTCCTTCAGAATGTAAAAACATTGAATTTTCTTTAAAAAATATCAATTGTTCATGAACAAAATTAACTATTTTTGTCAAAAAAATTTTATTTTAAAACATACATTCCAGAAATCTTTCTTCGGATATAAAAACATTGAATTTTAAAAAAAAAATATAAACTGTTTACAAATAAATTGACCTTTATTTAAAAGAATTTAATTAAAAGAATAGTAATTACTATTCTTTTAAATAGACTTACGCACATGTTCTGAGCGCTCGCGCGTCTCACTAAAAAATTTATATCCCGTGAAATAATCGAAACTACATATTATTTCTTTTCGCATTTCTCTCCAGAAAAAATGTAGAATAACGTGCAAAAAAATCTTTTAATGGAACAAAACTACAATTTGTTTATAAACAATTGGTAATTTTAAAAACAAATTCATTTTTCTTTATTCAGAGGGAAGATTTCTGGAATGTACGTTTTTAGACAAAAAATTTAACGTAGGAATCGTCAAAATTCGTTCAGCCGTTCACGAGAAAAATGTTGATCATGTAACATTAAATTTCCATTTTTAATAACTTTTGCAAAATATTTGTTTCCGACCAAAACCTAAGGCAATCTTTTCGAACATAAGGGCTATTAAAAAATTCATTTTACAGCGAAAAAACACGATCAATGCAGATTTTCAGTAAACTAGATCAATATTACAATGCTACATAGGTCACTTTTTTGGCTCCGCACACTTTTTTTCTGTGCCTGTGTTATTTTCAATTATTTTCTGTTCTAATTACGTATCCAATGTCTCTTTTATTATATCAACAGGATTTTATAAATATCTTTTTCTGTTGGATTCTACCAAGATGTAACCATAAGTTCATATTTATGAAAGTGATGATCACGACTAGATATAATAGAATACTCATATAAAGAATCTTTTAAAGTTTTATTTCAAGAAAAAAATATTTCGCGAAATCAGCTGAAATGTTTCAGTCATAACAAGTTTTTTTCATTTCAGGTATCTGTTAACTGGTCCAGCGAAAACAATTTTTTCTTTCCTCAAACTTTTTCAGGAATATGAAGAAAGATTTTTTTGGTTTTTAGTCCATTGACCACTCAAGCAATTGTTTTGAATCATATCAATAGGGTAAAGATACGTTAAAAAAATTGAACATTTTTTTATTCCAACTCAAATTATTCAAAAATCTGCAAATTAAAAATTAAAAACATTTATTACTTAAATGTTTATTCACTATCTATTATATAAATATAAATTCACTACATATATTCAAAATCGACTAGATTAGGATTGGAATCTTAAGAATTAGGCAATTTAAAATTTAAAAAACCCTGGAATTGTACAATTTTTAATTGAAGGATTAAAAACTGTCTGGTTATAAATTTCAATTTCTAATTAAAAAACTTAGGAGTTAAATAATGAAATTAAAATGTTCAAAACTGTATAATTTTAGATTGAACGTTGATAAATGAGACAATCTGAATCCCTCTATCTTGTACAATTTCTAATTGAAAGTCTTAATTGTTTGGAAGATTTTCAGTGCTCCTTGTTTAATATGTCGAATTCTGATTGCTCTGAGTGTAAAATTGTTCAATTTTGAAGGTTTTACTTTTGAATAAACTCTGTTTAAAAATGTTCACGGAAAAAAGTAGACTGTCTTAACGAATTTTTTCTTTGAATTATGAAAACCGATTCGATAAGAATGCATAATCGAACCATAAAAATCTCTTTGACAACGAATGTGGAAAATTGACATTCTGAAGATGCTTGAAATTGATGTTTTATAAAAACAGTTTCTTTGCATGAGCAATCTGAATTGCTGTACTATTAAAATAGTTCAAAAATTAATTTTTCTTTAGACATACACGCAAAACCCTCGATTGGCAACCGTTTACAGACATCGAAAAAGGTCGATTCCGCATCCTGCGTGAAGACGATGAGCAAAATCCCCAATATTGGTTAGCAAAATGCCTTCACCGGTGAGCAAAATGCTCTCCATAGCTACCAAAACATTTTGCTCACTATGTGATCATCGTTCTGGGTGATGTTGGATTAGTCATTTGTCATTGTAGTATATTCGACGTCTGTAAATGGTAGACAATTTCAGGTTTTGCATTGTAATTTGTAAAGAAAAATGTTATTCGATACACCATCCATGACATAAAGTGTGAAGCTGTCTCAAATAAAAATGAAATTATTCTTTATTTCAGTTATTTTTTGTCAATCAGTGAAGTAATCTGCTAGAATCGATAGACAGCTTATATTATTTTTCTCCGTATTCAAGGCGGGAATTTCTATCTCCTCGGAATATATCCAATTATCCATACGTTATCCTGGGATGTTTTTTTGACGTTTCTGGAATAATAAAATGAATAACGTAAGTTACTGGAATATTCTACATATATCTTACGTTAGACATTTGAATATCCAGAATCGTCCAAAAAAAATTCCAGAATATGATATGGATATCCCCGGGAAATAAAAATGTTCGCCTTGTTAAGGATATTCCGCAAATATCCAGCAAATATCTTTAGGATATCCACAGGGTATCTTGGAACATAAAGAGAATATCCTACGGATATATTGGAACCAAAATGGGATAACCCAAAATATTTTGTTGCTGTACTTCAAAAATTCGTTAACTTGGAGATACTTTTTCTAATACTTCAAATATTAGATTATTTATTTTTTAATTTTTTAATTTGGAGATTCATATGTACTGGAAAAAGTTTTGAAAACCTGGAATGTGTCTTGAGTCTTGAGCGGTCAAGCGCCCTCCTCTAGCTGTCGGTAAATGCCGATAGCAGTAACCGGGTCAACTTATATAAAGCGTATCGAGCCTTCCCATTTCTACATTCCTATGATATCTAGTCATGAAAGATTATTGAGAGAGTATTTTAATAAAATTTGGTGTTGGTGGGATCGGTGTATACATTAATGTGTTTTTTGATTGAGGATTGACGATTGTTTTAGGATTGTTGGAGGACATACCTTACAAGCAACTCTCTGAGAGTGGCTTCGTCGTCCTCCTGTATTTCTTCCTGCGTCTCATTACTGAAGGGGCTGCGGCCAAAATGATGGCGCGACGGCCTAGAGCTAAGGCGGGGAATCCGTCCCCCGTGATGATACGTGGTAGTCGTGGTGGTGGTTGTTGTCTGAAGATATCGAGAAGGATTTTTTCGCCCCCTCGTCAGCTTAAGAGTCGCTGCACCTGAATCGAATGAGGCATGATGCCCAGACACCCCGTAACTGCCGCGCACTGCATATTGCTCCTCCACCCTGGAAACGTTATTGGTGGCACCGGCGCCGTTCCTCCTTCGGGATCTCCCGTCCTCCTTCCTCTTGCTCCTGCGGACTCTATCACTTTTTGGTATCGGCGGCCCCTCTTCGGAATCTTGAGGCCCCGAGAGGCTCGAAATCTCTTCGTACAGACACTCAGAATCCACGTCCGATGAAGCAGCCGCTGAAGCTACACTCCACAGATGGTTTATTGGTTGTTTGAAGCCGCGTGAGTCGGCCATCGTTCGTGCTGATTAGAAAAACACGAACAGAACGTGTCCGCTCAAATATTCCGGGGTATTATGCTTTTATTTATTTAAAAACGAACCATCATTCAATAACGTCATAGGAGCAGATCATTGGTGAGGTCAGTCACCTCCATGGAGGTTACTCCTGAATTCAAAAGAATCTCCTTCACATTAATCCGATTTTTTTAAATTATGTAGGTGGACCAACTTCAAGTCAAAATAGGAAAATATTTCATACAAGATCAACTGAATTTTAGAGCAAATTTATCATAAACGAGAACATTTCATAACTGCAGCCTGCTATTGTTTAAAATAAATAAGTCTAACGCAGAAAATTACCATTTTTCGAATTCGATCCTCTAGTTTATTTTAAGTAATGTAAAAATTTATACCATTGCTTCTATTCAATATACCTAACGACCTTAGTTGAAGATAATTTTTCATTATATAATACATAAAAAAATTATTATTAACAATTCATTTGTTTGAAGTGTTCTTTTTACAATTTTCACTGTTACGATGTATTTTTATTACATTGCAAGTAATTTGTACCTAAATAATATTATAATGGAAAAAATTGTTAACAGAATAATAATAATTATATTATAAACAAATATTATAAGCAAATGAATATTGAGACATTTTTCGATAAAAGATTGGATCTTCTTTCAGTGTTTGTACTTTTAATTGGCTAGCCCTACACTAAATTACAAGTCGTCAATTTTCGATCCTCAATGGATCAAATGCTTGCACAATGAATTATTATTATTATTATACCATTAAGCCATTTCCCTTTCGGGGTAGGCGTGACTTGCTCGGTTGGAGAATAGTAGTGTGTATATGGGTATATAGGTATAAGGTAGGTAGGAATATAGGTATGAGGTGGATAGGTATATAAGTGTTAGGTATATATATTTTAGATTGATCTGGAATTCTCGTGTTATTTATTTAAATGACACGTTTACTCCGCAACGCTGCTCCGACCCAGGTTGCTGATCAATCTCTCTAGCGATCACCCCAAGTGAAGAGCCTCACAGAATTGTTATGTATGGTTCTCCACTTGGGCCCATTAGTATCCAAGATCTTTGTTTCAGGCGTCATTCATTCTACTGTCACTCTGTTTACAAACTATTTGTCGCCACACTTTTCTGTCCTGGCATACTACTCTAGCTTCCTTCACGTCCATGCATTTTTTCATGCAAGCTCTTGTGTTCCTATGGCTTCTTATGTCTCTACGGATTAATGTCTCATTTACAGATTCTAACCATTCTTTTGGCGGTCTACCTCTGGGCATTCTGCCATTTACTTTACCTTTATACACTTGTTTGGTCAGTCGTTCATCTTTCATTCTTTCAAGATGTCCGAACCATCTTAACTGATAAACAATTGAATTCTACCTACGTAGGAAGATGTGCATGTAACTATGATTTAACACGTTGGGAATTAATGTGCTGTCATAATTTGAACACTAGACATTATTAGCAAATAAATGGTATGCTTATTAGAAATTAATTTTATAAACAAAAGCAAACTGCATTTATTAAAATTTTGTTAAAACTGAAAATTTTGAACGGCTTATTTGAGAAATTATACCGTTTTGCTGAATCCAACACTTATAATTATATCATTTTTATAAGATTTATATCTTAATAAACATTAGTTGAAGGATAGCATGCCCAAGCATGCCATAAGGGCCAAACCCAAAAATTTAAAAAACGAGATTGGGTCAAAAAAATAAAAAAATTTTGATACGTATCTTGACGAAACGATTTTTTCATTCGACGTGTCTTGTCGTCCCGAAAATGGAAATGAGTAGTCAAATATTTTTCATCAACTTTACAAGACGTCGCGAATTGTTGGACAACTCGTCTATCTTTTTTTATAATTTCAATATTTAATTTTATTTAAACATGTCATAAGGACCTAACTGTAAATTCGCTTTTATACCCCTGTTCGCATGCGCAGGCACACCCAGCTATCCCGCTGACGACGGCTGACAAGTTTTGGAGCGGAAAGTAAACACTCACTTTTTTCCTTTTAATTGAAAATTGGATTTTTTATCACTATCCAAAGTTAAAAAAACATGCACCTCAAACGACAAAAAAAAATTTCTCCCTAAATTTTCTCGCAACTTAATATGTCCCAATCAAACTTTTCAGGGTTTAATTTGACACTAATTTATCCCCAAAGTAGTTTTTCATTTTTTTCGAAGCAAAAATGCAATATTTGAGAACGTTGTTTGTCTCTCCTGTTAAATCGTGAAAATGTAAGTTAGGCCCTTATGTCATGTACCCATGAGTTCTGTTCTGTTTAATGAAAATTGTAAACAATCCACTCTCAACAAATGAGTTTTTGATCAAAAACCTTGTTGCTTATTGTATAATGACAAATTATCTTCAACTAATATCGCTCTATCAAATATAGGTTTAGTTGTTCTCTTTTATGTTTAATGCATTTTAATTTTAAAGTAATTCTAGTTATTTCCCTATATACATTTCTAAATATAACATATAATGCAATGAACTTAACTCCGCTGCTCATTGATATGAAATTCATTTAATCAAACATGTTTCTCAGTATACTGAATATTCTGAGTAAAAGAAGTATTGAATTTACCGTAATAATTGATGTCTTCGAATTCGATATTCAGAGAAGCTGAATCAGAATAATTTAAAATTCTGAACAATGAGATTTATGTACGTGAACCGTGAAATACATCGACTATAACTTAAATTTACATGTACTGGCAGTGGCTAAATTTCTTATAATATAAGTTTCAGTTCACTGACATTCAACTGATCATATGACGCTTTTAATGATGAATTTTCGTTATATAATACGTCACGTGCGTCGGTGGATTTCGTGACTCGAAAGTGTTTCAACAACTTTGAGTCTTCATCAATCATAATACGAGTATAGTGGTTCATGCCGATCATGCACTACACGCAAAAAAGTGCATAAATTAAAAAAAAAAAAATATTAATAACTAACAAAAGCACAGTTTGTGAATGTCTATTTTATGTAATATATTAATGCACACAGAGTCATGCAATAGCTCAACAACAAACTGACAATGCTAATCATTCACTTACTGAATTTCAGTTTGTCTAGTAACTAAAAAAATTAAATATACTTCAATTTAGAGAAATTTTCTGACTCTCTAAATATGAATAATAAAATGAGTGTTACTTGACAAAAAAGTGGAATTGAAAGGAACAATTTGCTACGTTGGCTCACTAGTTCTAAAACAGGTGTTTCTGCTTTACCGTAAAGATTCCAATAATAAGGACCTGAATAAATATTTTATTAAAATGAATTTCATAAAATCACAACATAATAATAGTATATTGTGTGAATGAGGCGAAAAGTAGGTAGTTCCATACGAGTGTGAAGTTTGCAGTATGAGCCAAAAAACAGTCAACGTCAAAATGTAGGTGCGTTGAAGGTGACCCACAGACGAGCCGAAGCGTGCTGCCAACTTCACAAGAGTATAACTACCTAATTTCTGCATCTGTTATACAAGATATCTTTTGTAACAAATGCAAGGAATTTTAAATTTGAGAAATAATCAAAATAAACCTCCGAAAATCTTAAAAATTAATGTTCAAATGACCATAAATTATCGAAAACTTCCGAAAATTTTTCCATTTTTTACCAATTTTCTATGGATCAAAAAATTATAACGAATTTTGGATAAACTTCCGAAAAGCGCATACCTCCAATTTTGTTTAACTCACTATAGTAATGTATTTTGACGCGCCGATTACGAATATGATAGTGAAAATTGCCGCAAATTCTATTTTCATGGCAAAAACCATGAAAATCATGGCTTATTGCGTTTACTTCAGTCAGTACGCAAAATTTCGGAAAATATTTCAAACCAAAGTTATAGATCTCATCGACATAGGTATTTCTTATTCCATGAACTTTTTTCCACGAGTGATATTTTTCGAGAAATTTAGTGACAAATTTGATGAAAAAGTAACAGATTTTAGCGCAATATCGGCCATTTTGCTAGATGACGTCACAGACTGAAACACATTGGAAAAGGTTAGGGGTGTAATCTTAAGTTTTTTATGACTAGTCACAGGGGTGCCTTCTCCCAGTCGAGGTTGGAAAGAGGCAGGAGAATGACCAGCATTATTTCTGTGACCACTCACAGGGGTGTTTTTCCGCCCCCAAAAAAACATTGGTAAAGAGTAGAAGTTTGACTAACATTATACATGTGACCAGTCACAGAAGGGCCTACTAACACTTACTGGAGTCAAGCTTGTTGCACTTACTTTTAAACTTTTAAACACTTACTTACTTTCAATAGCAATTTTCTCTAAAACTATCAATCCTAGAGGAAAAGTGTTTATAATCAAAAATGTATGTTTTGATTGAATCTGAAACTTTTGTCTAAAATCTTTTCTGAAATATGGTGTATGTATTTACCGATGTAAATATGGAAAACCATGACTTTTATGAATTTTTAAAATGGTTTTAACATTAAAATCCAATTTGCGTCTATGTTCACTATCATATTGGTAATCAGCGCGACAAAATACGTATGTAGGTATACGGAGCTTCGAATTAATCGGATGTATGCGCTTTTCGGAAGTGCACCCATAATTTTTTGTAAATGATTAAAAAGCACGTTTTTTTACTTGTTTAACTGCACACTTTTTAAAAATGTTAAATCTTGGGCTTAACATTTTTTCATCTTGGAACAAACATGCAATTATTTAGATATCTTGAAAAACAATATTTTGTCGTGCTATAAAAATCGAGATATTTTGCCTTTTTGAACGATTCTAATACCTTCCGGACCTTACATTTGAAGGTTTTGTGAATCACCTAATGTAATTTACCCAAATTACAAATGAATCGAATGTTATTATTTTCTGTCAAATGCACAAAGTCTAATTAGTAATTTATTTCAATCACACAGCCAAGGTAATTTCAATTTCTTCTTAATTAGCCTGAGCATTAATCTACCAGAAGTGCTTCAGAGTAGTGGAGTGGAGAGGAGAGAAATCGAGGATAGGGCTACCCATGTGGAAATACACCACTGGCGCAGTACTCGCCCAATACAGATTGCCGGAGTCCCAGTGCTGCGCATCTATCCTTGATCAGTACTGGGCCAGTACTGGATGGTAATTCTCCGCAGTACTGGCGTACAGTAATGGTGCGGTACTGAACACCAGTACTGGTTCTGTACTTGCAAATCACTGGCGTACGAAAATGCCAGAGTTAATTTTAAAAATGATAGAAAATCATTTAATTGTTTTTAGGACCATCCATTTATTATAATACGACTGCATATCGTCCGAATATTATTTATAATTACAAAAGCGTACATTTCAAACTCTTTGTTTAATTTTAACACCCACTATTGCTATAATCTGAAGATATTATAAAAAAGGTATTTGAAGAATAAATAATAATTGATTGCGAGTATTTTGTCTATAAATGTTAACGGTCCTGCTTAGAATGAATACATATGTTACATTTTTACACATTATATTATCAATAAAATTTCTAACGCTACGGGGTTTCGAACCTACATCTATACCTGAATCTATCGCCTAGCAGTCGGTAGTCTTAACCATTAGTCCATACCTACAGAATTGAAAGTCAACAAAAAAACCATCCTCATAAGCCACAGCTCAAAAAAGTAAAAACAATTTTTTAACGCTTTTTTCTCATTATTTTTTTTATTATTATACCAGATCATAAATAGATGTAAAATAAATGAACTGTTAACGGAAATATAAATAAAATAATTTTTAAATCGATTACGATTTTTCTTCGTGTAATATTTTGTTTTTTTCGCATTTGAGACCATTTTACAACTTTTGATAATGGCATAACATGTTATTTTTAATGAGAATTTAAAATTTGGATCGGCGGAACTCAGAAATTTGATCGCGTACTTAAGCGTATTTTTAAAATATGTATACTGTTGGCACAGTACTGCCCCGAATCGTGGAAACAACCTTCCACCAATACTGGGCGAAGTACCGATTATCTGTACTGGTGACCAGTACTGGGCCAGTACTGCGCCGGTGGTGAACTCCGGCGAACTACTAAATTTTCCACCTGGGTACGCCTGCAGTACATAGGACTGCATAGTACAATTATGTGGTGATTAGGGCTGCACAGTAGAATTCTACAGTACACAGGGCTGCAAAATAGAGTTTTACAACACATAATGGTGCACAGTAGACTTCTATGGCACATAGGGTGTGCAGTACATTTATGTGGTACATAGGGCTGCGCAATACAGTTATGTGGTGATTAGGGCTGCAGAGTAGAGTTCTGCAGTACATAGGGCTGCGCAGTGGAGTTATACAAGACATACAGGTGCGCAGTAAACTTCAATGTATGTAGGAGGTGCAGTACATTTCTATGGTACATATGGGTGCGCAGTGCATTTCTACGGTACTTAGAGGTACGCAGTAGACTTATATAGCACATATAGCTGCGCAGTACCGTTCTGTGAAACTAAAAATTGCGCGCTAGATTTATTCATTACATAGCGGTGCGCAGTACACCTCTAAGACACTTTGAAGCGTGCCGTAGACTTACATGGCGCATTCGGGTGCGCAGTAGTGTTATACAGTACATAGGACCGTCTAGTGCAGTTCTACGCCACTTAGGGATACGTGGTAGTTATTCGAGGCCTCGCATTTCGAGCAAATTCAAGGCCTTGAAAAGCGAGGCCTCGCCTTAGGTTTGTCTTGGGGATTTGAGTTTCCTCCGACAGGTGTGCATCTTTCCTTCGCCGAACCGACGGCCTGGGAAGGGCGAATACATTAAAACTCTCGAAAGATGATTGTAGGGGTGATTTTTAAAATTTTCTGAACAAATTACGTACGCCGGGAATTGTGAAAACTTGTAGATTCCGAATATTTTATTTTCATATCGTTAATTCAAAAATAATAAAAAAATCAATTTCTTCGTACTTTCGGCCAGCTTACAGACAAAAGACCCCTGCTGAGAAGGGGCAGTGAGGCTGGGGCATCACAGTATGGGATTTTCATTCAATGGTAGGTGTTCACGCAGCACTCATCCTTCCAATCCAAGGCACGTAAGGCTCTTCTTGGCTTCGCTTGGCTTGAAAATGTCGAGGCCTCGCACGACGGCAACACTAGTGGTAGTGGCCTATGATACATAAGGTGTGCAGCATACTTCTATGGTGAGAAGGAGATAGAGAGGCTGAGGGGGTTCCGATTAAGCAAAAAAGAAGTAAGCTAATTTCTAATTTTATAGATTTTTAAAATCATTCGCAAATTGGACTAAAAAATAGCATATTCCAAACACGTTTCTAAACAAATTTGGATCCCATATGCTGGTTATAGCTTGGATTTTCGTGTAATTTAAAAATCTCGCCGTTAGAAACTTTTCAATGTTTTTCTCTTTTGTTTTCCACAGGAACTGTACTCTACAGCCCGATGCACTATGGAACAGAAACTCGTAGCCTCGTGTACTGTACAAGTGTACTGCGCAGTCTTATGTATCATAGAAGTGCACTTAACATCACTGTATACTATAAAAGTCTACTGCGCAACCCGTGTACCATATAAATGTACTACACATCCATGTTCACCCCGTAACTCTACTGCGCAGCCTCAAGTATGTCAAAAGTATACTGCGCAGCCTAGAGTGCCATATAAGTATACTCACAGCCATATGTACCACAAAAATCTACTGTGCAGCCTTTTAAGTATGTCACAAGTCTATTGCGCAACATTCTGCATTAGAGAACTCCACTGCGCAACCCTATGTACTGTATGATTCTACTGCACAGCTCTACATGTATGTACCACAGAACTGCACGGAGAGACTTTTGGTATTAATATATCTTTCATCGCATATCCATAATTGAAATAAAATATACGAACTTAGGGATAAACGAGGTACGGTTAGAAAAAGTCGAATAGTGACTATAAAAATGCAGACTAATATCGCCGTACACGGAAAAAATTTATCCGTGAAGAAGTCACGAACTTGCAGCTAGGTCTCGGATACGAGATAAAAAAATGAAACATTACATCGTTATTTCTATGAGAAATATATGGATAAATTTCGAAGTTTCTTACGAACAGTTCGAATTTCCTACGAATAGTTCCTGAAAATTTCAGACTGAAATATAAAGAGGAAAAATTTTATTTGTGCGATTTAATTTTATATTAATTTATAAATTCGCAACTCAGAAGATTCGAACCCTCAAAGACTGCTGACTCACAAGTTTCTAAACATAAACCAGGAGTGCGTAAACACGCGCAGCCATCAAGGCCAAACAAAATAGGTATTATAAAATTGATAGCCACTCATCCGACGAGCTCGAGGCACACATACGAGCGCACACACGCACCGCGCGTTTGGGAGAGTGTGTGTGTGGGCCACGTACAGGCGAACTCAGTTTCGGTATCCCAGATTTGTCGGGCAAGCTTGTGAGTGCTCTGAGAATCTTTTCCCAATCACTCGTAATATTTTTGTAATTATTCACGTAAAAAAAAGTGATGAACCGTTTTAGAATTTTCACATCGAGTTCGTCAATCTTTCTCAAAGTTCGCAGGTTATTTACGAAAATACATAAATATCCGATGAATTTTTCTCATATCCGAGACCTAGCTACTAGTTCGTGACTTTTTTACGGATAAATTTTTTCCGTGTATTAAATTTGGTAATGGATTCGAATAACGAAAAATGATACAGTGCTTTGAAAGAAGCGAAACAAACGCTTTGCAATCTTTCTAAACCACTATACGAAAAATGGGGGTCACCTGATGTGTTTCACGCTGGCGCATGGCAAAAAGAAAGACGGGTCGAAGTGTATGAACGCCCACTATTATATATGTTACAAACACTTCTTAATATATATATATATATATACACACACACATATATATACACATATATACATATATGTATTATATTATATATTATATATGTATATATATTATTATATATATATAATTTTAAAAAAAGGGTTAAAAAACCACCGCAGGGCCCCACTGAGAGCAACTGCCATCTAAAAAATGACACCGGCTCCCAGTAGAACGGCGGTAAATTACACTTATGGCCACGTCTCACAACCGTGATATGGGTGGTCACAGAGCACGATGAAATCCCAAAGACAGGCCGGTGAAACCCTGGTGTGTCTTGAGGATACGAGGCGACCCAAGGATGACAGCTTTCTGCATCCATCTCGCAAGTGCCTTGGCATATTTTTGGCGCGCGGGTATGGCTTTGAGGTTACGAAGCAGTGATAGTTTCGCACCTCCGAGAGCACCTATCACAAGGACAATTACTTGTACCGAATATTTTGGGTACAGTCGTTGTAGCTCTCTTTTAAGGTCTTGATACCTCTCCTCTCTTTCTTTCTCTTTTGCAGTGATGTTGTATTCGGACGAAGGCGAGAATCCGATCACGAATATAGTTCATTTCTCGAAGTCTTGGAGAACGATATCAGGCCTCGAGTGTGCAATAGGGTGGTACAAAAATGCATTGCAAAATTTTTTTTCACCCTAGAGGGCAAATCCCCCCACCAAAAGTTTCCATTTCCGGAGAAAGAAAATTCCTAATTTTTTTTGTTCGAAATTCGAATATTAACACGTGCCACCGGGCACTTCAAAATCCCATTTAATTAACATGGGGAAATTTTGGATTTTCGAAAAATTGAACTCATACATCAGGGTTTGATCGAATCGTGCCAAACTTTTTAGGGATTGAAGAGGAGTACCTATGAAATAAAAGCATACTGATAACTTTTATTTTTAACCCACCCTTACCGCCCCCCCCACAGCGCCCCAAATATGACCCAAAAATCAAAAAACTACATTTTTACGTATTATTGTTAGTTTTTAGCAATTTCCGTCGTCTTTTTCATACAAATAATTACTAATGGATAATTTGTATATTTTCCATGACTTTTTAAACTATTTTTAATTGTTTAAACAAATGTAACTTATTTAAACAATTATTTATTCCCAAAAAATGTAAAAAATAATCGTATTGTTTATTCTCAAAATTTCTTAAAATTGACCCAGAGATGTCCACTTTTTTCTCAAATTGGTATCCTACGCTACTTTTTGTTGAATAATTATATAATTTTGATACATTTCTTTTAATTTTTAATAAATTTCTATTTGTTTACACAATTTTGATTTGCTTAAGCAGTTTTTTTCGATAACTTTACAAATATTAAATAAAATACATATAATTATTTTTCTGACTGTATAGTGTACAGAAAGAATATATTAACCATTTTTTAATTGTTTAAACAAATATAATTTGTTTAAACAATTATCCTTCCAGAAATAGTTTTTTAATCGTATTTTCTGAATTAAACATAATATTGAATGATTGCGAGGAGTAATAAATTCTGCTAAAAACTTTATGTTATTGTTTATACAATTAATTATTGTTTGTTTTCAAATTTCCTCCAAATTGAGTATGGATGGTTTACATCTTCTTTGGCGCATTACTAAATAAATCATGGAAGTCATAATAAAATTTAAATTATAATAGTGCATTTATTATTGCTTTCTTCATATTTTCACAATCTTTATCATAATCATATTATAAAAAAGCACATTCACTAATCCAAATTATGATTCAAGTTTCAACAGATTGCTTTTTTACATTTTCATACTCGTTATAAATATTAAAACGTGTCGCTGATTTTCATTTTATCTTCATACGATTATTTGTAAGACTGTTTTCAAGTTATTTCTGTAATTCACACATGCAGCGTTGAACTTGTATCAAATTTTCCGCTCGAAGACCTTTTAAAAATGGAGGTGATTGTGACGTTTTTAACAGAATTTACTACTCCTCGAAATCATTCAATATTATTTTCAATTCAGAAAATACGATCTACAAATTTTGTTAGAAAAATAATTGTTTAAACAAATTATATTTGTTTAAACACTTAACAAATGGTTAATATATTCTTTCTTTACACTATACAGTCAGAAAAATAATATTTATTTTATTTTATTTTTCTTAAGTTATCGAAAAAAAACTGCTTAAGCAAATCAAAATTGTTTAAACAAATAGAAATTTATTAAACATTAAAAGATATGTATTAAAATTATATAATTATTCCACAAAAAGTAGCATAGGATACCAATTTGAGAAAAAAGTGGACATCTCTGGGTCAATTTTTAGAAATTTTGAGAATAAACAATTAGTAATTGTTTAAATAATTACATAATGTAAAAAAATTACTACTCTAAACAATGACAAACTATTACATTTCAATCAGAAAATACGATTATTTTTTACATTTTTTGGGAATAAATAATTGTCTAAATAAGTTACATTTGTTTAAACAATTAAAAATTGTTTAAAAAGTCATGGAAAATATTCAAATTGTCCATTAGTAATTATTTGTATGAAAAAGACGACGGAAATTGCTAAAAAGTAACAATAATATGTAAAAATGTAGTTTTTTGATTTTTGGGTCATATTTGGGGCGCTGTGTGGGGGGGGGGGTAAGGGTGGGTTAAAAATGAAAGTTATCAGTATGCTTTTATTTCATAGGTACTCCTCTTCAATCCCTAAAAAGTTTGGCACGATTCGATCAAACCCTGAAGTATGAGTTCAATTTTTCGAAAATCCAAAATTTTCCCATGTTAATTAAATGGGATTTTGAAGTCCCCGGTGGCTCGTGTTAATATTCGAATTTCAAAAAAAAAATTAGGGATTTTCTTTCTCCGGAAATGGGAACTTTTTTTTTGGGGGGGGGGGGCTTGCCCTGTAGCTCGAAAGGCGTTTTTTGGACCACCCTAGTGTGCAACGGAGACTGCTGTCCGAAAATCGTAGATTCAGAAAATTTGGCACTTCTCGCATTGGACAATTGACTCTATCTCCCTTGGAGCGTTCGGCAGGGCAGGGTCGCGACCAACACCGTAAGAGCGACAAAGATGGTAATAAAGCATTCTTAGGGCCACATTATGTCTATAGATATACGTCGTTCCTGCGAGGGTCGGACACCCTGATAGTATGTGTTCTAGGTACTCAGCGTGTGCATGACACGCTCTGCACCTATCACTGGGAACTTCTTGACATACAATGGGGTTACGGTATGCTAAGGTGGAAATGACATCGTCCTGGCATGCGAAAATAAAACCCTCTGTACCGGAATTAAGCCCTGATGATCTGAGGAAAGCAAAAGTTTGCTCCCTCGACAAGGACTGTTTTTCTACATTTCTGTGAGAGTTTCCATGTATTTTCTTGTCTAGTAGCTCTTGCTGAAAATTTTCACCCTCTGCTTTCTTTACTTCGGCTTTTAGAAGTGCAGCATCTAGATGGAGTAAAGCACTTTCCTCACTTCTGATGTTAAAATTCAGGCCAAGGGTCTCGGCTGCTTGCTCCGCGGCTTTGTAAAGGAACGCTGCTTCGCCAATCATCTCGTGGTTTCTGACCTTTTTTAGGAGAGGATCTTTGCCATTCGCAATGATGTAAGCTATACTTAGAACAATTCGGTTATAAAGACACTGGAGATTCAGAAGTCCGCGCCCGCCTTGACGGCGTGAAATGTATAATCGCGGAACTGACGAATTGATATATATATATATATATATATATATATATATATATATAAAAGCTTGTCATAAGGACAACCGCAGGATTTCGCCGGGATCGGGTGCTAATCTGAAAAATTTCACCCGCTCCCAGCGAAATCGCGGTATAATTTCAGCTGTAACAACGCCTCGCGACCGTGAGATAGATGGTTACTGTCTGCGACGAACTCAATACGATGATGCGGCAAAAGTCTCGTGCACCCTGAGGACACGGAGCGACCCTACGACGACCGCCATCTGCATTTTCCCCGCAAGTGTCTCAGCATTTTGTTGACACGCAGGGATGCTTTTCAGGCTATTAACCAGTGAAACCTTGGCACCTCCAAGAGCGCCGATGATCAAGACGATTAGCTTAACAGAATATTCCGGGTATAACCGTCACAACTCTCTTATAAGGTCTTTATACCTCTCTTTCTTTTCTTTCTCCTCGGCAGTGACGTTTTTGTCAGCTGGTGCCGAAAATTCGATAACAAACATGCTTCGTTTCTCGAAGTCAAGGAGAACTATGTCAGGCCTCGAGTGCGCAACAGAAACAATTGTCGAGAATATGAAGTTCCAGTATATGCGGCAGTTCTCATTTTCGACAATTGACTCTATTTCTCTAGGAGCGTTTAGCGGAGAGTTTTTGGGCTAATGCCGTAAGAGTGACAGAGATGGTAATAAAGCACTCTTAGTGCCGCATTGTGCCTTTGGATGTAGGTCGTCCCCGCATGAGTTGGAGAACTAGATAGTATGTGTCCTAGATAGTATGTGTCCTATATGATCGGGGTGTGCATGAGACGCTCTACAGCTATCATCGGGAATGTCTTGGCTCAAGTAAATAATAATAAAAAAAAAAATATATATATATATCGAATATAGTTTTCGTTTTTTTTTTTTTTTTTTGTTAGTTTTCGGTTTCGTTTCCGATTCCTTTGGAATAGAACTGAAGGGCCTATGACAAAGCCACCGAACGCGTCCTCGGGTTGCGGATAGAGGGTCCCTGTAACCAGGGTTTCTGCTGAATATGGTTACAATCATTAATAAGCAGTCGTGGACAATTGTCCAGGAATGGTCCCGAAGGAATAACCCCTAAGCGGAGGCGTAACAACCGTGCCGAAAGCTGAATGGCACCTGGGTGAGGTGTCTTTAACGGTGACTCTGGGATACCGGGCGACCTCTCAGAGTATGCAGCCTTATCCTTGCACGCAGGCTCTACAAGGATAGACGAACCCTTTCCCTAGCTGCTCGTGGGAACAACAATGACACCACCGAAATACCGATGCACTCGACAATGGGTCGACAAGAATGCCGATCATCCTAGAGTTCGGGGTGCTGAAAATAATTTAGATGGAAACACGACGACGAACCGGCGAAACGCCCACATTGAGTGGACGGATCAACTCAGAGATGACTTGCTAGACTGCTACGATGCCAGCATTATTCCTATTCAACGAGGCTTTATGGCGCGTATGCACACTCGGTGGTGACAGAAACACCCAGACCTTCAGCACGTTTCGCATCAGTCTTTGCGAAATCAAGCCGACTACCTCCGAAAAAATGGATATGTACGCGGAGCGCTTCCCCAACCGCTGCTTGACCAAGCTGCAGACGGAAAGGAGGAAGCGACATTAAGACCAACCGCGGAAAGCAGGCATCTTCTGAGAGATGATCGCGATTTCAGGAAAAGGAGGAATATTAACATGCAAGTTCCTCCTAAGCCCCAAGATCTGGCTGAAATGGATGCCTCCCTTCGTGGAGGTATCTCGCAAGAGTCCGATCTCTGGACCATCAATTGCTCAGTTTATGGTGCTGCAAGAGCTTTGGCTGATTCAAATCGAAGGCTAAAACTGACGATGGATCAAAAGACCAAAAGACGCTTGCATCAACTGAACAAAAAGATTGGATGAGTAAGACAGAATGCGTCCTGTGTTCAGTGTGTGATTGACTGCATAACATCTGGTAGACCGTTCACAGAAAGGGTTTGAAAGTTCGCCCAAGAAATGAGGATCTACAATCCCATACTAAACAAGTCAATGCTACTGACAATCAAGCAGCATATTCTTGACAAAATACGGGTGTTATCCGACGCAAGAAGGAGAATGCAGAAGAGGGAGAGATGGATCACAGAGAATCAACAGTTTCTCGCTGACCCATCGCGCCTCTTCAGCGATCTCCCTGTTTCTGTAAAAAATCCACCCAAGCCCAAGGAGGTAGAGACTTTTTGGAGAAACACTAAAGTTGAATGAAGATACTGACAATATCATCCGCTTCAAGGAGTTTTGCGACAACCTCATGGAATCTGAGGAGGAATGTCCATCAATCACTGCCGAAGAGGTGAAAAAAGCACTTAGAGGCACGAAGAACTTTTCCGCTGCTGGGCCAGATTGTATCAAGAACTTCTGGTGGAAGAAGTTTATTTTTACACACCAACATTTGGCGCACATATTCACCTCATATTTAAAGTCGGAGACGCCCATTCCGCAGTGGCTGGTGTTAGGACGCACTATGCTCCTGCCGAAAAAAGGCAACTTGCCCAACCCAGGGAATTACAGGCCAATAACTTGTTTGAACACACAGTGTAAGATCTTTACAGCTGTCCGAAACAACAGGATTGTTCGATGAATTGAGCCTGTATGGCGAGAGATGTACGAACAACGTGGCTCGAAAAAGGTGTAGCAGGCTGTCGAGAGAACCTGCTAACTGACAGGTGTGTCTGTAAAGACGCAGCAGCCCATCAGCGCGTCCTGTCAATGGCCTGGATTGACTACCGGAAATCTTTCGATTCAACCTCTCATAGACTTATCATCTATCTGTTGGAAAGCTTGAAGGTGCATCCACACATAGTGAGATGCTTAGAGAGATTGATGCCTCTTTGGAAAACAAGATTTACTGTCTCATGTAGAAATTATCGTGTGACAACGAACAACGTCACCTTCTAGAGGGGTGTCTTTCAGGGTGATACCATGAGCCCTTTGCTTTTTTGCATCACACTTCTGCCTCTATCTCTCGCGCTACGAAATTCACTTGGATACCTCTGTGGCGACACTAATCAGCATGAGCATAGGGTCACTCACGTATTTTACATGGATGACCTGAAGATCTATGCCTCTGGTGAAAACAAACTTTAAACTGCTATAAATATCGTCAAGAACTACGCAGGAGAGATTGGGATGGACTTTGATTTGGACAAGTGTGCCAAAATTAATTTGAAGAAGGGAAAGATTACTGGCGTTCCCACGGACCCTAACTGGAGAGACCTATACATACCTGGGCGTGCCTCAAAGCCGCATTCAGGACGTAACAACAGTGAAAGAGTCATTCCGAAGCAGATACAAGCATCTTCTTCGACAGATTTGGTCTTCCAATCTTTCGGCGTTGAACAAGGTATCTGCGACTAACATGTTGGCCGTCCCGGTTATGCTCTACTCGTTTGAGGTGGTACAATGGACGAAGAATGAGCTTAAGGCCCTTCATGTCACCACACGTAAGATCATGCATATGCATAAAAGCTTGCATATTAATCGTCAGTTCCGCGATTATACATTTCACGTCGTCAAGGCGGACGCGGACTTCTGAATTTCCAGTGTCTTTATAACCGAATTGTTCTAAGTACAGCTTACATCGTTGCGAATAGCAGAGATCCTCTCCTAAAAATTGTCAGAAACCACGAGATGATTGGCGAAGGAGCGTTCCTTTACAAAGCCGCGGAGCAAGCGGCCGAGACCCTTGGCCTAAATTTTAACATCAGAAGTGAGGAAAGTGGATTACTCCATCTAGATGCTTCACTTCTGAAAGCCGAAGTGAAGAAAGCAGAGGTTGAAAAATTTCACCAACAGCTACTCGACAAGAAAATGCACGGTAACTTTCACAGAAATGTAGAAAAAGTCCTTGTTAAAGGAGCAAACTTTTGCTTTCCTCAGATCATCATGGCTTAACTCAGGTACAGAGGGTGTCATTTCCACCTTAGCATTCCGTGACCGCATTTTATGTCAGGAAGTTCCCAGTGATAGGTGCACAGCGTGTCATGCACACACTGAGTACCTAGAACAGATACTATCGGGGTGTCCGACCCACGCAGGAACGACGTATATCTATAGACATAATGCGGCCCTAAGAGTGCTTTATTACCATCTTTGTCGCTCTTATGGTGTTGGTCGCGACCCTGCCCTGCCGAACGCTCCAAGGGGGATAGAGTCAATTGTCCAAAACGAGAAGTTCCAAATTTTCTGGAACTACGATTTTCGGACAACAGTCTCCGTTGCACATTCGAGGCCTGACATCGTTCTCCAAGAATTCGAGAAACGAACTATATGCGTGATCGAATTCTCGGTTCCGTCCGAATACATAAGGCCAAGGATAAAGAAAAGGAGGATAGGTATCAGGACCTTAAAAGAGAACTGCAACGACTGTACCCAAAATATTCGGTACAAGTAATTGCCCTTGTGATAGGTGCTCTCGGATGTGCGAAACTATCAGTGGTTCGTAACCTTAAAGCCATACCCGCGTGCCAAAAATATGCCAAGGCACTTGCGAGATGGAGGCAGAAAGCTGTCATCCTTGGGTCGGTTCGTGTCCTCAAGTCTCACGAGGGTTTCGCCAGCCAGTCGTTGTGATTTCATCGTGCCCTGTGACCACCCATCTCACGGTTGTGAGACGTGGCCATACGTGGGACCCTGCGGTGGTTGTTCAACCCATTTTTTAAATGTATGTATATATATATATATATATTTGTGTATATGTGGACGTCGCTCGCTACAGTGATTTGTTTACGAATCTTATACTAATACCTACACGCATACATAACCCTATCTTATATATATAAATCGCACGCATTACGCTGAGACTTATGATTCTTTCTGCCCTTATATACTAACCAGTGAAACGTATCACTACTTGTGAGAAATTAATAGTGCTGGGTCAAAAATTTTAGGTGCCCCGGACTTTATTCAATATTTATATTTATCATTTATACGCATATGCAATATGCACAGTAAATTATTCAATCGGAAATATCATCATCAAAGCGAAAATAAACTATTAATACGACGAACATTTGCAAGGAAACTTTGGTTTCAGAACCTTAAGAACTGAGTTGAACGATTGCTTCAAAATTATTTTAAAATTTAAAAACAAAATTAAGAGCAGAGTAAGAAGGAAGTGAATTTATGCAACGACTCATCAATTTCGCATACCTATAATTACAGAAAGTGATAGAATTAATTTAAAAAAATATATTTTTTTAAAAATAAAACGACAGTTTTGGAGTTTTAGTTTTTGTATTTTGTAAAATGTGAAAGTAATTATCAGCTCAGTTGAGAAAGTAACACGGAAATTTATACTAATCGGTACATTCTGTGGATATTTTATATGTTGAAACATATCAATACAAATATTTCAAAATATTACCTTTAGAATTATCTCAGGGCGTCTACTCAAATTCTGTAAAAAAATTCCAGGTTTTTTCCATGTATCTATAGATTTTTCCAATGTATAATTTTCCTGAATAAGGAGACACTCAAGTATTAAGTATCGTATTTTTTAGAGGAATTCTGATCCTTCATCCTTTCAAAGTATCACATAATATTTAAAAAAAAACTTTCGTTATCCATCTGTGAATGATTAAATTGTAATTAATTGAGTTTATGAAAAGTGATATAAAAATAGGAATAAATGAAGCGTGGTCCAAAAAGGCTTTATTTTTTCCTCAAAATAGCTGCCCCACGAATTGTTCCTTTGGTATCAAAATGTCCCCTGTATATTAACATTATTAAAAATATATATATTTAGGGATCTCTTAAGTCCATTACACTTTTGTATTCTAAAGCATAAAAAAATCCATTTACAGCGGAACCTAAACTAAAATAAGCAATTTTTTGCAAATATTGGGATTAATAGATACCTAAATATTGTTTTTAATTCCGCCAATATACAGGGGACATTTGGTGCGAAAAAGGAGCTATTTTTAGAGGACTGATCCATTTTAGAAGAAAACAATAAGGATGTTTTCTAGACCACTATAATAATCCCGAGTAAAAATATAGGCCCAACTTTGACGCTCCAAGTAGAAGTATTGCCTCGACTTTACGGCTGCTTATGAAACTAGCTCCTATTTAGCCACTCCTAAAGATATTTTCATTCTATTTTGCTTCTACATAAGTTTCAGCCCCTACATTAAAGATCATGCCGCTATGTTCTTGAGTAGAAATTTAAAGAATTTTTAAGTTCTCTTTTAACCCTCTGTCACTTTGTATATTTTTAACTCTTTAATCTCTAAATTTCAAAAATAATTTTTTTATCTCTTCTCTAAACACTTCTTTTAATCACTAAATTGCAAAAATTCATAGTAAAATAATGTATGCCTGATTAATGCATTTGTTTGAAAAAATCATAAAAATGTTCAACTCATTATGAATGTTGCTGAAATTGTCATGAAGTTCCCCACTGGAAGGACTGGCATTGAAAAAAAGGAATTTTTCTGCCCACAAATGCCTGAATAATGCATTTGTTTATTAAATTTGTTGAAATAAATCATAAGATTAATCAACAAAATATGAATTTTGCTAAAATTTGTCTGTCAAAAAATGCCTGATTAATGCATGTGTTTATTAAATTTGTTTATAATATTAACAATAATAATTTCAAGAAGAAATTTCTTCATCATCATATTGTTCTTATTCAAATTGCTTGCAGTATAACTTTGACAAACGTAAAATGGAAAATCGTAGAAAACATTCTTTCAACAAATAATTTCTTTATCAAATTTGTTTGGTTTATTACATAATATTGGAACATCTTTAACTAATGTTACTCTATGAAACTTAGGCGATTTCAACAATTTTTCTGTTATTATAAAAAAAATTGAAAGCCTAATTGAAATATCAGGCTCGACAACTCTCTTAGAAATCTTATCAGCTTTTTTTCGACTTTTTTGTGTTCAATTCGTTCAATATTTGTGGGTTGTACGTTATTTTGAACCAAAAAAGTCATTTTTTCCCCACTGTGAGTCGGTCCTGCTGGTTTGATCGGAAACCTTCGGGCGTTTTTAGTATAGTCTTTTAGAATTCTCGCAAATCCCGGTTGCAGATATTAATAGCGGCTCTGATTTCAAAACGCATTCTTATTTAAGAACACTAGAATTTCGTGCATTTCTTATAACTTACATATGTTACTTAGAATATTTACTATTTACGATATTTTTTTAAAAACTTGTTATTGACCATTATCACTTTTTCACACTCACGACTTTCAAACAGTAAATAAGATTTTTTCTAAACGTGAATACTAATTTTTGCTCGCTCAAGTTTATAGTAATACATACAGAAATACCATCATCTCTTATTATAGTAAGAATATTTATAACAGTACCCCGATTACCCCAAATTCTTACATTTTATTTTAATTATGGATATAGAATGAACCAAATATTGATATCAAAAGTCTCTCCGTGTTTAGTGCGCATCCGTGTGTCTCGTGGAACACTGATACACATCCCTAAGTGCCGTAGAAGTGCACTGCGCAGCCTCACGGACCACCCAAATGTACTGCGAAACCCTATATACCATAGCACTCTTCAGCGCAGCCCTACTTTTGATTCCTCTCCACTCCTCACCACTCTTCCCAATCATCTCCTCTCCGACGCTTCCCTCCTATAAAGCACTTCTGGCAGGGTAATGCTCAAACTAATTCAGATGTAATTGAAATTACCTTGGTTATGTAATTGAAATAAATTGCTAATTGGACCTTGTGTATTTGGCAGAAAATAAAAATTACATACAAGTAATTTGTAATTTGGATCAATTACACGAGACCAAATGTAATTCCATTGAAGCGAAATAAACGTAATTTGTCGAATGTATTTGAAATACTTTGTGGACAGCTCTGTTGAGAAATATTGACGATAAGATATCGTAGTTCGAAGTAATTCCCCGATTGCTCTGAAATTCACTGTTTTGCATCCTCTCTACAAGCATAGGAAAGTGGCAGTTTTCAGGCAGGTGTCGAAAAAAGTAATTTTTCATAACATGCGCATCGAAAGTTTGACTTTCGTTGCCTCTTGAGCGAGTCGAAAGTTGTGTTTTCAACCCTAGCCTAGAAATTTGAAACAGGCGACTGCGAATCACTCAAGAGGCAACGAAAATCTAACTTCCGATGCGCTTGTTATGAAAAATATCGTACATAGCTCGTGGCGAATGGCGGCGATATTTTACTCGTGTGATTGCTGCCCACGCTTCGCTCGAGGAGCAAACTTCACACTCGTCAGAAATCGCCGCCTTTCGCCCCTAGCTACGTAATCTACTATTTGAGCGAAAAGCGAAGGCTCAGTGATTAAAAAATGTGATCTTGCTCGAAGTACACAAGCACAGCGGTTACGAAAATGTACTTTTTTGCACTGTTCCAGAATTGGCCACTTTCCGCACCTCGAACATGGAACATTCCATACATGTGTTACAAAAGTTATTTTTTATATGGAAAGAAAGATTGTCGCACCTGGAAACGAATTGTCACTGTTTAATGTTACCCATCATCAGATTCAGACTCAGATTCAGGCACAGATTATTTATGATCAGATTTCCCGATGAAGATAATGCATATATATATACAATTATTTACTAAAATTAAATTTCATAAGTCATTAGATTACCTTGAGCCGTGTACTGATTTTATTTAAATTTTCATAGAAATTTCAGTTAAGAGTTTATGCCTTTCCAGTACAGAATTAATCTTATCACAAATTGTACTTTTTCAGATTTTATGATGCAATCCCTATTGTTACGTTAATTTAACTAATTAGTATCAACTCTATTAATTTTGTAATGAAACTGAAGTATTCGACAACATTCTATAACATTATACTTTCAAAGTACTTTTATTTATCGTTTCCATTCTTCTATTCAATCTACTTTGTAACATAACTTAAGTTAAAATTTAAAAAAAATCGACAAAATAAAAAACATTCCTGAATTTAGTTTAATCTTTCATTGGGAATATAGTATTGATAAAAAGATATCTGCGAAAATTTAATTGAGAATTAAAGTTGTGATATCGTTGAATAGTTCGGACACCGCACACTGGGCTATTTGGCAAAATTTACTTTTAAAACCTAATATCTCTAAAACGAAATGCCCAAAATGGATGTTCCTTGAACGAGGTTATTTTTTTTTTTTAACTTTTTCTCGGGGGAACCCGGTTTTTGTCATAGCCACGGACTAAGTCAAGTGACTGATGAGATGAGGATGTTATAAGTTATTTTAATACGATGTTTGAAATCATTTGCGATGATGTTGTAGGTACAAAACTAGGAGCATGGTGTAGTTTGCAGTTTGTCTTTACCACTGTTATCCTTACACAGCGGCCGTGAGTGTTCGAGGTGACAACCGTCGCCTCTGGATGCTTTCTTAGAGCTACTATTATTAATATTATTATATATTATGTGAGAAGTTGTAGGCTCCGGAAGCTACGATCATGGTTCCTTAAAGCAACCAATCCCGACGCAACTGGAACGTGTACGTCATCTGCTTCTGCTCCTTCTGTCCTAGAAGGTAAGCAAGAGCGGGAAATTTA
>CAKNYM010050910.1:154363-188173 GCA_932195095.1 Andricus curvator
CGGGAAATTTACGCGAGATAACATCGGGCAACACTGTTCCTTGGAGTCAGGTCTCTAGCCGCGGATGATCTTACGCGGCAGACGGGACAGTTGGAGATGAAGTTTCACCTCTGGATACTTTTTTAGAGCTACCAATCTTTGTAGAATGTTATGAGGAAGAGTGTTGACGGACCAGATGAAGCGATCCCAGAAGAACAGCCTTTTGCATCCGGTTCGCGATGGAATGAGCCTGACGCTGGCAAGCCGGAATCTTGTTGAGTTGGCTAATAAATGAAGCTTTCATACCTCCAAGACAGCCGATTATGAGAACTACAAGATGGACTTTGAAGCCTTGGTAGAGCCTGCTTAGCTCGAAAAGAAGTGCTTGATATTTCGCCCGTTTTTCTTCCTCCTTTGCCGTGATATTACCATCGGCTGGTGCCGAGAATTCAATCACGTAAATGATCTTGTTCTTCAGATCTTGGAGGACAATATCAGGCTTCGTAGCACTGATACGTTGAGTGGTCGAGAATGAGAAATTCCAGTAGATCTTACACTGATCATTCTCCACAATGGACTCGAGTTCCCCCTGGGCGTATGGCAAGACGGGCAATAGATCAACACCATAGAAGTGCCTCAGATGGTAATATAACACTTTTAGAGCCGCATTGTGTCTCTCTATGTACCCGTATCGTGCATATTTTGAGCATCCACTGAGAACATGTCCAAGTGTTTCTGGCTCTTGCTTGCACGCTCAGCAGTTGGTATCGCCTACAGGTATATTCATTATGCGCTCGCGGTAAACTAAGGTGTCTATAACACCATCTTGACAGGCAAACAGAAATCCCTCAGTCTCCGATTTTAATCCAGCAGACTTGAGAAACATGTTGGACAGACCCATCGAGAGCTCTTCTCTACGTATAATGCCGTAGAATTTACCATGAAGGGGCTTGTCAGCATGTTCTCTTAGTAGAAGCGTATGTTCTGCTTCCTGTACACGACTTTTGAGCACCAAAGGTGTTAGTGATGTTAGGCCATGTGTAGTGTCGCTGGAATCAAATGGGAGGCCAAGCTCCTCTGCGGCCCTATCTGCGGCACGATATAGAAACGCCGCAGCATTGACGACTTCATGTTGATGTACTAGTCGCATAAGAAAATCTGTGCTGTTTAGAACTGAGCAGGCTGTAGCCAGAACCGTTCTGCGATGAAGACACTCTAAGCTCAGCAAGCCTCTACCCCCTTTATCTCGAGGGAGATATATTCGAGGTACGGAAGATCTAGGATGATGACTTCGATGGATTGTCATCATCTTGCGTGTGCTTCGGTCAAGTTGCTTCAACTCATCGACGTTCCATTTTACTGCACCAAACGTGTAGAGCAGTATAGGAACGGCCAGCATATTGGTCGCCTGGATCTTATTCTTTCCAGATAATTCGGAAGCCCAAATTTTTCTGAGAATTTGGCGATACCTTTTTCCAAGGGCCGTTTTTAACGCAAGCACATCATGGGTTTCCGCTTGCGGTATTCCAAGATATGTATATGTTTCTCCAATACCAAGATGTTGAATGGTATTTCCGCCGATGAGTTGAACATCCTGATCGTGACCCGATGATGTAGTTTCTAGTCTTCCTTGGTGTAGGTGGACGCAGGCACACTTGTCCAGTCCGAAGCTCATGCCAATCGCTTTAGAGTACCTATTTACCGCCTCCACAAGGATGTTAAGGTCCTCTTTCGAGGAAGCAAAGAGTTTAAGGTCGTCCATGTATAAAAGGTGGTTGACCTTATATTCTCTTTTGTTCGGCGGGCCACATAGGTATCCAGAGCTTTTGCCTCGGAGCACAATAGATAGAGGCAAGAGGGAGATGCAGAAAAGTATCGGACTTAGAGAGTCTCCTTGGAAGACTCCCCTCTTATATGTGATATAGCTTGTAGTCACTTGTCTTTTGTCAGATGTTATGACAAATCTTGTCCGCCACAAGAGCATAAGCTCTTTTATGCATCTCACTATTTTTGGATGCACCTCCATGCATTCCATCAGCTTAATAAGTAGCTCATGGTTCGTGTTATCGAATGCCTTACGGTAGTCAATCCAAGCCATGGACAGATTGCGTCGATACCTGATCGAGTCCTGGGTGATACACCTGTCTATTAACAGGTTCTCCCTGCAACCTGCCAGACCTCTCTTGCATCCACGTTGTTCAACTATTGCACTCCATACCGGCTCGATAGATGTTAATATCCTCTCTTTGAGGATGCCAGTGAATAGCTTGTAGCTGGTGTTTAAACAAGCTATGGGCCTGTAGTTCTTTGGACTTGACAAATCTCCGGTCTTAGGAATCAATACCGTGCGTCCTTCCACTAGCCACTGCGGGACGGGTTGTTCTCCGTTTAAGAAAGTAGTAAATATACGAGCCAGATGTTGGTGCGTAGAAGTAAACTTCTTCCACCAAAAGTTGTTGATTTTATCTGGCCCTGGCGCTGAAAAGTTCTTAGTTCTAGCGATAACTTTCTTCACTTCTTCAGCAATAATTAGTGGACACTCTTCCTCTGGACCTTGCAACCTTTGCCTTTGGCAAAAGTTACGAAAGAGTGATATATCTGAAGCGTCTTCATTTAGCTGATAAGTATCTCCATATACTTGTTCCCAGAAGACTTGAATCTCTTCTCGACTAGGCGGATTTTTAACGGCACGTGACGTTTTATTGAACAGACGGGAAGGATGAGTAGAAAATGTGGAATTTTCCTGAATCCACTTTACTCGCCGTTCAAGGCGCTGTTTCGCTGTTGAAAGAGATCTTATTTTTTGCGTCCAGTGCTGCTTGATGGTCAACAGTTTACACTTGTTCAGCGTGTGATTTGCTTTCCTTAAGTTTCGAGCAAGTGCCCTAACTTTTGGAGTGAATTTTTTATTTAATGTTATGTAGCTAATCACGCACTGAATATTTGATGCATGCCGTCTCGCCGTTTCAATTTTGAATTGAAGCTGTGCAATACGCTCGCGAGTCTTACTCAGACGTACTGAAGTTTCGTTACTTCTACTGTCGCTAAGCAAGGACACCGCCTTCTCGTAAACAACACTGTTCAGATTCCAGAGATTAACATCTTCGGGGAGCAAATCGGGGAGAGCAGTATTAGCTTCAGCTAATTTGTCCATCCTGAGAAAGACTTTTTGGTGGATAGATCTCCTACTTCTCATGTTAACATTATCGGTTATCTGCAAAGTTGGTCTTGCTGGAACGGGTGGAATGTTCGATCGAGGAAGTTGCTTAGTTAGTAACTATTATTATTATACCATTAAGCCATCTCCCTTTCGGGGTAGGCGTGACTTTTTCGGTTGGAAAATAGTAGTGTATAGGTGGGTATATAGGTATAAGGTAGATAGGTATATAGGTTTTAGGTATATATATTTTAGATTGATCTGGAATTCTCGTGTTATTTATTTAAATGACACGTTCATTCTGCAACACTGCTCCGACCCAGGTTGCTGATCAATCTCTCTAGCGATCACTCCAGGTGAAGAGCCTCACAAAATTGTTATGTGTGGTTCCCCACTTGGGCCCATTAGTATCCAAGGTCTTTGTTTCAGGCGTCATTCACTCTATTGTCACTCTGTTTACAAACAATTTGTCGCCACACTTTTCTGTCCTGGCATACTACTCTAGCTTCCTTCACGTCCATGCATTTTTTCATGCAAGCTCTTGTGTTTCTATGGCTTCTTATGTCTCTTCGGATTAGTGTCTCATTCACAGATTCTAACCATTCTTTCGGCGGTCTACCCATGTGTCAACTATTGTCTCTTTTGCACCACACTCTTTGAGGATTATCTCGTTTCGGACTTTGTCCATCAGTGTTTTTCCGCATATTGTGCGTAGAGGTTTCATGCCAATTGCGTTAATTTTAATCCTAAGCTAATTAAATGCCCAATGAGGAAAAATTATAGAGAAAAGTTTTCACGAATTTCAATTCAATGCTGAATTCCAGTCATATTTGGATTCAGCGATCTCGAAAACGTAAATGTAGACAATTTTGCAAAGTTGCCCAATTTTTTCCAATTTTTGTTCTGCCCGAGGGGTTGACAACTCGACCGATTGGGTGTACACATACTTCTGACTTCAATATACTTCAGGATATTTTAATGACTTCAGCAGATTTCACTGACTTCAGGAGATTTCAAGTGACTTTAGGAGAATTCAAGTGACTTCAAGTGACTTCATGGGAATTCAAGTGACTTCATGGGAATTCAAGTGACTTCACGTGACTTCATGTGAATTCAAATGACTTCAGATATTTTAGGAGATTTCAAGTAACTTCAGGAGAATTCAAGTGACTTCAATTCAATTCAGGTGATTTCAAGTGACTTCACGTGACTTCATATGAATTCAAATGGCTTCAGATATTTAGGGAGATTTCAAGTGACTTCGGGAGAATTCAGGTGACTCCATGTGAATTCAAATGACTTCAGACATTTCAGGAGATTTCAAGTGACTTCAGGAGAATTCAAGTCACTTCAAAGGGACCGTCCATATACCACGTGGACAATTTTTTACTAGATCTTCACCTCCGCCCCCACCCCTCGTGGACAAGCGTGGACTTTTGACGAACCCTCTCCCCCTGGCTCCTCTGTCCCGGTGGACTTATTTCATATATTAGGAAAATATGGATATTCTTGGTATTCAAAAGCTACGAAGTAATAAGTCCAAATAAAAATTAGTGAACATTTTTTTAGTTTTTTATGTGTTCCTAAAAAGAAATCCGCAGATTCATAAAAACGGGAGTCCACGTTACGATGGTCCAAAAATGCGTTGGAAAATTGTTTTTTTTTTCGAATTTTCATGCATATCGCCCCCAAATTTGTTCGAATCCACACAAAAATAAATGCGTTTAAAAAAAATGATATTCAGATTTGTGGGTGATTCTGAACCAATCTATTTAGATTATTACATTTTCCGAAAAGTGAAGTAGTTTGATGTCTGGTTTTTAATTGTGAATCTTTTTCATGTTTATTTTGCATAAGATTATTCATGAAATAGTATATTGCATTACAAGTGGTAGGCGATGGCCTTTTCGTGACAAGTGCAGTGTTTTTAGGACGAGTCGTAGGTGAGGGCACCGAAGGTGCCCGAACCGTAGACGAGTCTAAAAACACTGCACGAGTCAAGAAAAGGGCCTACCACGAGACATGCACGATACTTTTTACAACAAGATCATGAAAAGTGTGAAAAAAACGCTATCTGATCGAAGTTGCGGGGGGGGTCGGTCCAGGGCCGCGCCCTGGTGGGGGTGCCCGGGGCGCCCCCCCCCGTGGGGGGGTTCGGGGGGCGAAGCCCCCCGTCTGGAAAAAAACCAACCAACAAACGCGCGACAGCATTCAGAAATAAGGTTATAAAAGCCGGTGGCCTCTCCGCCGCTAGGTGCGCTATAGTTACTCAAGTCAAAGTTGCGGGAAAATTTAAATTAGATAAATGAAAAATTACTTTTTTATTACAAATTACTAATAAAAGTTTATAGTTCACTCATAAAAAAATGTTATCAGTTTGAAAAGACAAAATTTAATATTTTAAGTACTGATTAGTTTTTATAGCGTATATATTTCTGCACGGTATGTCGCGAGACGAGCGCGCTACAGTTGTCGCTGAAACATCGACCTATTTCCGTCTTTATCTAACTATCTTCCTTTCACTTATTGTGAAAATGTGGAATGCTTACGAAAAGAGGCCTTTTCGTAAGCATTCCTCATTTCGTACGTTCTTTATTCGCATCGTTCGAAATGCGCCACATTACACACAGATCATAAGTACGAAAACACGCCATTTTCATGATAGTGTTGTAAAAAAGTATATTTCTTTTCGACCTTCAATAAAAAATTATATTCGGAGTTTCCGCCAGCTCCATGAAGTTTAACACATATTTCCCACACGGAAAATATGTATCCGTGAAAAAGTCACGAACTTGTAGCTAGGTCTCGGATACGAGATAAAAAAATGAAACATTACATCCTTATTTCTATGAGAAATGTATGGATAAATTTCAAAGTTTTTGACGAACAGTTCGAATTTCCTACGAACAGTTCCTGAAAATTTCAGACTGAAATATGAAGAAGAAAAATTTTATTTGTGTGATTTAATTTATATTAATTTATAAATTCGCAACGCAGAAGATTAGAACCCTCAGAGACTGCTGACTCACCAGTTTCTAAACATAAACCAGTAGTGCGTAAACACGCGCAGCCATCAAGGCCAAACAAAATAGGTATTGTAAAACTTCTATTCACTCATCCGACGAGCTCGAAGCACACATACGAGCGCACCCGCGCACCGCGCGTTTGGGCGAGCGTGTGTGCGGGCCATGTACAGGCGAACCTACTTTCCAGTTCCCAGATTTGTCGCAAGAATCTTTTCCCAATCACTCGTAATATTTTTGTAATTATTCACGTAAAAAAAAGTGATGAACCGTTTTAGAATTTTCACATCGAGTTCGTCAATTCTTTCTCGAAGTTCTCAGATTAGTTACAAAAATACATCAATATCCGATGAATTTTTCTCATATCCGAGACCTAGCTACTAGTTCGTGACTTTTTTACGGATAAATTTGTTCCGTGCAGAAGAAAAAAATACGTTTTTATACATTTTATTCGGAATCGTCAATATTAGGTCAATCGAGTTGAAACTCATTATTGCTCTTCACAATTAGCTATAGAATACAAATAAATAATTAGTTTTTGAATATCACCCCCATATGTTTATTTTATAGGGTCCCAAAAACAGCCCATAAGTACAAAATTGGGCTTTGCGAGTTGCTGGCGCTAATTATGATTTTTTTGCGGTTTTTTTAAAGCAAATTGTTTCTAATACATAAAATACTACTTCTCACTGATAATTATACGTTTACATGCATTTTTCTAATAAATTATTATTGCTTTTAGCAATTTTCTCTGAGAGTACAGTTAGAAAGTCGCGGTTTTTAGTTATGATCAAATAAACAATAGAGAGAATAATTTTTTAAGCAATCTTTCTTTTTGTGAATATATTTTTCTGAAATAAAACAGATATTTAGAATATTCTTCAAATTTTCCAAATGGATCATATTATAGATGTAAATTTTCCTTGAAGTAGTTACTGATAACTAAAAAGTTAAAGAAAAGCTGCAAATTTCAGAAAAACCCGCAACTTTTTAGCATTTCTCTAAGAGAAGGTAGTTATAAACCATAATAAATTGTATAAACAATTATGTTAAAAAGTAGACAAAAAGTCAACAAATTTAAGAAAAAACCGCAACTATCTAGCATTATTCAAAGAGAATATCAATAAAAATAATAACAAATTGTTTAAACAATTGTGTTTGTTAACTTGATTTAATTATTACCCTACTATAATTTGAAAGTGAACCCAAAGTGGAAAATTTTAGAATAAACTGCAAATTTCTAGCATTACTCTAAGAGAATATTATTTTAAATATTAAATTGCTGAACAATTACTTCTGTTGAATTCAATTGATTATTGCCTCGCTCTAACTGAAAAGTTGAGAATCAGTACAAAAATTCAAATAAAACCGCGACTTTTTAACTCCATTCTAAGATAAAATGGCTATAAACAATAATGAATTCTTTAAACAATTTATTTAAACATTAAATTATCACAATAAAATAATATTTTATGTATTAGAAACAGTGTTTACCAAAAGAAACATCAAAAAAATAATAGCCAGCGCCAGAAACTCGCAATACCCAATTTTTCACTTATGGGGCTTATTTGGGACCCTATAAAACAGACTCATGTGGGTGAATTTCAAAAAGTAATTTCTTATTAGTATTCTATAGCTAATTGTGTAGAAAAATTTTCAGGGTCAACTCGATACACCTAATATTGACGATTCTGAATATAATATACAAAAACGTCTTGCTTTCTTATAGAAAATTCGTGTTAAACTGTACGGGGCTTGCGGAACCTCTGAATATCATTTTTTTTCAAACGCATTTATTACATTCTCATCCAGAGAAGGTATTAGATTTGTGTAAAATTTGACCCCCTCCGTTTTTGTCAAATGTCCACGTTTTGAGACCCCCTGAACCCAAAAAACAGGTTTTTACGAATGTGTCTGTCTGTATGTATGTATGCATGTCTGTCTGTCTGTGAGCACGATAACTTTCGCAACAATTGACCGATTGGATTGGCCTTTTGTATACTCTTTTAGTTTCCTAAACTAAAGGTCAATTTCGTTAGCCAGTCATTTTGGATAAAAATTCAAAAAGTGAGAGGATTTTCAAAATTTTTTGGGCCATTTTTTTCAAAATTTGAAAATTATATGTGCGGCCGCTTACAGTCCTCGAAAATTCAAACAATTTATTCCTATGACATTTTTCAAAAAAATGAAAATTTTTAGAGTTACGGCATTTTCAAAATCCAAAAGAAGAAACGAAAATTAACATTTTCAGCCACACAACGCACGATACGAAAAAAAGCCAAGATAAGAAAAATGTTTATTTTTGGACGCCCTACCAGATTATCATACTGACTTTTTGAATTTTCTTGAAAAATCGAAAATTCACATTTTTATTGCACAACAAATAATGAAAAATTCCAAAATTTAATTTTACGGTCAAACTATGCAAGATACGACAAATGATGATTGAACAAAATTTGTGCCTTAAAAAAGGATGTACAAATTCGTTATTGGTCAATTTTTGATAGGATGTGTAGTTTTCGTTTTATTCCCAAAAAATAACATTAACAGTGAAAAAATCAGCCCGATAAGTGGGCACATTCTCATCAAAACTTTGCCTATTTAATTTATTTAAAACAATAAAATAACTATCATTAATGCTCACGGTACTTGAAAATTTGTATTTTTACATCCTCATCCAGAGAAGGTATTGGATTTGTGTAAAATTTGGCGGCGGGGCCCCCCCCCCGGTTTTTGTCAAATGTCCTCGTTTTGAGACCCCCTGAACCCAAAAAACATGTTTTTACGAATGTGTCTGCCTGTATGTATGTATGCCTGTCTGTGAGCACGATCCCTTTTGAAAGAATTAACCGATTCGATTGGCCTTCGGTATACTCTTTTAGTCTCCCAAACTAAAGGTCAAGTTCGATGGCCAGCCATTTTGGATAAAAATTCAAAAAGTGAGCATATTTTGATAATTTTTGAGAACCTTTTTTTGTTATTGGTCACTTTTTGATAGGATGTGTAGTTTTTGTTTTATTCATGAAAAATAACATCAACAGTGAAAAAATCTGCCCGATAAGTGGTCACATTCTCATCAAAACTTTGCCTATTTAATTTCCTTTTCATCTGGTGTGTGTTTTTTTACAATATTTCATTGATTTTATGTTCTCGATGCTATTTCTAACGATTACAACAATAAAATAAAATAATAATTCAAACAATTTATTCTGACTGAAAATCTGACTTTTATTTCAGAATGCGTTTTGATCTTTGTTTACTAAAATAATTGCTCTAAAAAAATTCGACTATTACATTTATATTTCAAGAACTATACTTCAAATAGACGAAATAAATAAATATATATATATATATATATATATATATAAAAGAGTTTTTGGTTCCTTGCCTAGAGGTAGGCCGGGTATTCGCAGATCGGAACATATGAACTCCCATCTAATACAACGCTGCTGAAGGCTGGTGGCCTCAGCATAAAACATCAACCAATTGCGACTCTCTCGGTTTCCATTCCTTGTCCTCCCCCCCCCCCCGTAACAGAAGTTTTGGTGGGACTGACGTTACAACTAGACTCTCCACTATACGACGAATCACTACTTAACTGGGACATGATTTCGACTCGCAAAACAAATTTCGCGCACAAAGGTGGTAGTTGGGTGTACAATCTAAACATGAATAATACAAACAATAAAGTAGCCTCGGAATGGACTGAAACTTTGATTCCCGAAATGCATACACACGGTAAACGTAAAGGCCGAGTTTCAGGCGATGAATGGAGACTGGGTGTCTGGAATGCTAGGGGGGCGAATGATCTTAAGATAAGAGAATTACGAGAAACTATGCACGTAAGGAAGCTAGATATTTTATGTGTACCTGAGACAAAGAACAAGGGATGCGAAAGTAGAAACATAGAAAATGGGGTGTTGAAAGGCGGTTTTGAAATATGGTCAGGAGTAGATAGTGAATCACATGGCAGTCAAGGGGTCGGTTTGATTATGAATGAAAAAGCAAGATATATATTCCAAAAACGACTTAGATACGTTTTTTCTCCCCTTTTCAGATAGTTGGAAAAAATCTTTGTGATTGTATGATTTATTAGAAAGATACGGAAATATACGCTGAAGTAAAGGAATTTCCTTCTTCATTTTAAATCAAATACAACTTTAGTCATTTTTATCTGAAGAACATTGAACATAACAAACGAGCGTGAAGCGCGAGGTTTACATGATGTTTAAACCAAATATCGAGCGCGAAGCGCGAGTGTTTTGATGAGAATGTGTTCCTTAAGGTCGATAGAACCTTAAGTAAATTAGTTCTTCTTTTTAGGTAAAACTGACATAATTAAACCAAAAGCAGGTCATTACGATGAAGCTTAATAAGGGAGTATTAGCCCGCGAAGCGCGCAACAGCGAGCACACGAAGTGTGAAAACCTAGAGGAACTGAGCTTAAAGTGTAAGGAAAATGTGTCCGAGCGCGTAGCGTCAAGTGAATACATTCTCGAGCGCGAAGCGCGAGATCAATACAGGTGCGCGCCCTAGGCGCGCTCAAACTTGCGAGCGAAACAAATTTTGGACCACCTTAGTCTACGTGGACTTTGGATAGACCCCTTCGTCAACTGTCCACGTGGTATATGGGTGACCGCAAAAGAATTTAGGTGATTTTAAGTGACTTCACATGAATTCACGTGACTTAATGTGAATTCAAATGACTTCAGATATTTCAGGAGATTTCAAGTGACTTCAAGTGAATTCAAGTGACTACAAGTGAATTCAAGTGACTTCAAGTGACTTCAGATATTTCAGGAGATTTCATTACAAGTGTACACCTGACTTCACGAGTTGTCAACCCTTCGGTTCCGCCATATTGGATCCGCCATTTTTAATTTTGAAATTCTGATGTCATATTTGGATTCAGCGATCTCGAAAATGTAAATGTGGACAATTTTGTAAAGTTGCCCAATTTTTTCAAATTTCTGTTCCGCCATATTGGATCCGCCATTTCTTATTTTGAATTCTGACGTCATATTTGGATTCAGCGACCTTAAAAACCTAAAGATAATCAACTACGTCAAGTTACCATCATGTTTCCGATTTGTTTCTCACCATATAGAATTTTCCATCTTTAACCGGATTTTTCTCGGAAAGGAAATCTGCTACGCTATTTTTCCTGGCAGATTTGAATTCAGCATTGAAAAATCTATAAAATATGGTGTCTTACACTAAACGAAAACTTGTTTTTTCTACTTTCAGTACAATTTTGTAAATTATGTTAAAAAATTACGGTCTTTTCCCGAACTTCCCAGGCTGGGAAATTCGGGAAAACATTTCTCTATAATTTTTCCTTATTTGGCATTAATTAAGCTTTTACCTCGTTCAAGGAACATCTCTTTTGGTCAATTTGTTCCAGAGATATTAGCTTTTGTAGGAAAATTGTGCAAAATAGCCCACTGTGCGCCCGCGCCGGCTGATTATGTATGGAATGTATGGATCACTCCATACACTAGATCGGAGAGTATGGAATTCTATACACTGAAATGAGGATATTATTGAAACTTTATTAATGAATACAATTGTTTACCCCCCTCCCCCATTCAAACCAAACATATAGATATAGATTGAGAGTTGCAACCATTTTGGGACTCCATGCAGGGGCCTCATATTACAATTTCAATACACAAAAATCAGTTCGTGGAGCAGGCAGCAAGCGCCCATCAAAAAGGGTTTCGTAGTTGAACCTATATCTGTTGTATATATACCATTAAACCAATGGCGATAATTTTTTCTAGTTTGTAACCACTGACAAAAAAAATTATAATGTAGAAAATTTTATTTTTATTGCAATTCTTTATGCCAACAGCTTCAGTTTGAGGCATCCCCACACAAAATCGGACTAAGAAAAAACCTTCAAACATAATGGTTTAAAAAACCAAATTTCCTCATTTTTCAACGATTATTTTTCAATAACGAAGAATATAATGAAGCAAATTTCATTTTTCATTCAACATCCACATGGATACAAGCAAACCTTCCAGCATAATAGGCTAAAAAATCAATTTTTCTCTTTTTTCCTAGTTTTGAACCACTGCTAACAAAAAAATAACACTTTAACATAGAAAATTGTAATAAACTTTGTCCAAAGTTTTAACCTGATAGGAATTGTTAATTACTTAAAAATCATAAAAAAAGTTTTACAAGCCTGAAAGTAAAAAATTGGGTCTTCGATATTTCAGTTTTTCTCCTTTTTAGACTTTTATATCACATGAATTTGAGTTTTATAATATAGATTAATTATTTATGAAACTCCTGCTAATCTTCTTTTCATAAAAACGATTTCTATGAAGTTTTAGAATTATTAATATCTGAGAAAGTAAAAACGGTACGTTTGGGACAATATTTTACTGTACGTGTTGGACAGAATCGCAATCGATAATTTAAGCTATTCTCTAATATAACTGACAACTGACAGTTCTAATTTTTTAGATAAAAATAAAACGCATTCAAGATATTAAAATTAATTTTCGATCATTTGATCCATTTGTTGTATAATAAAAAATGTTATTAACAATATTAAAACATCTCATAAAAAATATAATCTTCACTGTGTTATGGTTTCTCATACTTCATCTAAAGGTAAACTTAATTAAAATTTACTACAAAAAAATGATTAAAAATTGTGATAAAAATCAATTTGACTAAAATTACTTAACGTAAAATTGAAAACATTACAAATTGCAAATTTACGGTTGGCCCGACCGTGGGCCGACGGTCAATTCGCACCTGGGTAGAATTATGTATTGGTGATAATTAATATATGAACCAAATTACTTTGGGATGCGAAAATAACCAAATGTTATAGGGTTGAATAAACTTTTAAATATTTTTGTATTGTTTATCATAATGAACATTCCTCATGCTTAAGACATATCGCACGCCGGTATGTTTTGGACATATTGTAGAGTTAGATTATTTTGCTTTTTGTAGATATGCGGGGAAGATATGAACCTGTTTGAAACAAATAAATAACATCATCGGATACTACAGTAATCAAACGCATATATCAATTTTGACATTATTCTTCCCATTTGTCGATACATACTTCTTTAATTCCTATTGGTTTAACCATGGACAAAAGCAGGATATAAACGAAAGAGTGAGCATTATTTAATTTTTTTGAATGTGCTAATTTTCCATCGGGAGAAGTGCCCAACGAAAGAATAGGTTTATCTCCGACACCAATTCTTTTCTATTTTCTTAACGATTGCCACTTGTGTTATGTTCCATGCAGGCGAACATATTTTCCATTTTTTTAATTCCTTTTAATGCGAGCAGTAGACACACCTCTCATGGTTATTTTTAATTCCATACTTACATGCTGTATTTTCGATTAATTTAATTCTTTCTAATCCGTCCACAAAATGTTTGCGCTTACATGGTTTCTATTCCTCCGTGTGCAACATAAGTTTGGAAATTTCAATTTTTTCGTCTACCATAACGGTGGAGTGATTTTAATAATAATATTTTATATTGCCTTAACTATTCATCCTTTATCTATACCGTTTTCAGCTTACCACTTTTTTCTGCACTTGACTTTGAATTTATGGTTTAGATTCAATTTTTGCAAGTTGGCCACTAAACATCTCCTCTCTCCTCTCCTCTCCTAACCCCTAAAAACGACTTCAGATGTCATATGATTTCATATGAAATCAGTCAAAATATGTTTCTGTTCGATAGATTAATCAAAAAATTTCACATAATTTACCCAAATACAATACTTATTTATTTTAAAAAATGCATTTATTTCAATTCACAGTTTCGCCTTAAAAGTTGCATTATTCTATTCCTTTCTATTATTTCTTTGGCATTTCTCCACTTTTTAATTCCTTCCAATATGCTTCCATGAAATTTTTCTGAGTGGATTAAAAAGACTAGCTTTTGCGTCTTCAAAATGACATTATTCTCTTTCTTTCTATTCTTTCTTTTGCATTCCTCCATTTTTTAATTCCTCTCAATACACTTCCATTAAATTTTTCCAAGTCGATTAAAAGGAATAGGTTTTGCTCTTTTTTCTACTCGTTGGTGGAACTTTCGATGAAGGAAAATTCACGTATTAGTGGGAATTCAGATTCTGAATTTTTGTGAATTCTTCTCTTTTTACCGGGAGGCACAAATTAATTGTTTATGATTTTATTACAACTATTACAACTAACTGGGGAAACAAACTGATCATGTTAGACATGCTTCTTTAGAAATTTTTAATGCAGAATCTATTAGTGAAATTGTTTTTATCGTAATGTTGATATTTACATATTTGTTTATAACAAATTGTAATATAAGGCCCATGCATAGAGAATCAAAGTGGCCACAACTCTGAATCAACTCCATATAGGCCCTAGAAGTTTCAATTTACTGAATGATACCTAATATAATAGTGAAGATTTCTTTTTTATCTCTTATTAGAAATTCACAGTCATGCCAGCAATTTTTTCTTTTTTCTTTTTGCATTTTTTGCGTAACGGCTAAATGTAAAAAACCGTTAAATTTTGTTTCGTTTTAACATTCTCAAATTAAAAAATAATTGTCAAAATTCAAATATGTATATTTTTGCACAGCAAAAACTATAAAAGTAATTACGATCTTGTTATAATTTTGACCGTTGGAATAAGTGATCTACAATAAAATGATCTTTTTGTGTAGGTGCTTCTTAAGTATTCACTCTAAAATCATGAACATTTTCAGTTTTTTCAATTCTTTTTACACAATATTGACTTCAAGAAGATAAATCTGGAAAAAATTATTACATATATTCAGCGACCCTCATGCCTATTTTAATCAGTGACATTTCACTGGTTCATTTTAAGAAAGCAAAAATACATTTTTTCCACCATTGGTTAAATGGATTATTTTATTTTTCATTGTAAAATGTCCATAGGGTAACAGGCTATAATTATAGTATCTAGCAGAATAAAAAAATACCATTAGCATTCAACTGTCGAAACTTAATAATTAATAGACATTTTCATGTGCAATACACATGTCCACTTATATATGTATGTATATATGGATTTTTTATATTGTTTCTCTACATATAGCTGTTGTAAATGGAAATAATAAATAACGTAATATTTACATGATTATTTATGGCCAAAAGAAAGGTTTCTATAATGCAGGTGCAATGTACACGTGCTACGAAGTCGAAGCTGACTAACCTGAACCTCAAAAAATTTCCAAGCCATTGTGCCCGGCGATGATGAAGCACTCCACGACTTTGTGTGTTGTGACAAGTGGAAGTCCTTTGCTAGGAAAAGGTATATACTCTACCGTCTTGATAAGCGGTCCGTGACACGGAAGTTTGGAGATTCCAATTTGTTGCTTTTTTTCTTGCACTCGGTCTCAAATCTTCTCACTTCACCTCACTGAGCACTCTCAAGCTGAAAAATATTAAAGTTATTGCCGTTAAAAACAATGCGTCTTATTATGCATCTCTCGTTAAAAGATGTACAAAAATAACTATCAAAATATTCATCAGAGTTGATCATGGATGTGGAAGTTGCGTTAATTTGAGGCGAGAGGTTCAAATTTGAGATCAGAAATATGAAATACATAGGTCGTCATTTTTTTTCTCTCGGATCGGATGTGGAAGTTACACGATTTCAGACGGGAGTTCAAATTTGAGCCTATCCGTGCTTGCGGTTTCCGCGGGACATTGGTGGTTCTACATAGAACACCAATCACAGTCCAAACACCCCAGACGTTGCGTTTTGCGTAATGCGTCAAATCACTAGACATTTCAGCCAATTATATTCTCCTAGTAATCTAGAGAAACAATTTCATTGGCTGAAATGTCTAGTGATTTGACGCATTACGCAAAACGCAACGCCTTTCTGCAATCATGGGACGCCACCCTGCTGAAATTTCAATTGACCAAAATCTCCTTTTTCCCGGAAAAATACTATACCGCAACTAAAGATATAGTGGTTTTTCAGGGATACCTATATTGTTCTGATAAAATCGATAAGTTGTTACTAGCGATCTAGTGGTTTTTCGGGAAAATAAGATTTCGGCACCCAGAAAAAGATTTGCTTGAATGAAAAAAATTTTGGTTGAATCAACTCTAGAATATGGTTATTATATGGACAACAAAATATTTGGTTGACCCAAGTAAATTTGTTGGTTAGTAAAATTTTGTTGATTATACCATATCTTTTTGATTGACACAAGCAAATATTTTGGTTGGTCCAAGGAAAGTTAATTCAAATAAGCGTTTTTGCTGGTCTCAGGAAAGAGCACGGGTGATTTAATCAAAACTTGTAGTTCATCTAACCATAAACGACCCAGCACAATGTACATTGTAAATGGCTTACCATGGAATCGTGTCATCTTGTGTGAATTATTTAGGTGTTTATTCAACTACTGAATATCACATGACTAGAAAATTCCACGGCAAGCCATTTGCAATGTAAATTGCAATCGTAGGCGCACACACAAAGGTTCAATTAGTAATCTTACGTATTTTTCACATAATCACTTAATGCCAATCGATTCTGTTTCCGCACTTATTTTGACAGGGTTCACCGAGATGCACACATTTTTATGTTTTCTTCACGACGCTACGAACTCTCGAATGTGGTCTGTCATGTTGAATTGGAGTACGCGATCGCACCAAGTTGGCAAGCGTGCGTCACTTTTAAGAAGCTTTCAACAAAATATTTTGGTTGAATCAACAAAATATTTTTCTTAATTCTGGTAAAATGATCTCTTAGATTATTTGGTAGATCCAACTACAAAAATTCGTAAAGTCAATAAAATATTTTCTAAAATGAGCAAAACCATTCAAACAAAAATATTTTCTGAAATCAAACACATGCGGTCAACAAAACGATTTTGTTGAATGAAGAACATTTTTTTTGGTGTACAAAGACGCTGCAGACAGTGAAAAACTACATTGAAAGTTATGAATATGGTTATCATTGGCAATATAGGAATCAGCTGTTGTAAGCTGCAGTTCTGCAGCAAAAAGTAATTATACGTAAAAGTGTCAGAATTCCAAAAGTAGCAGTAACCTAGCATGTATAATGAATCATTATTGCGTCCGTTTCGCTTATCACAATATAATGTGCAAAGTTCAAAGTATTTATATTTATATAAGGGGCATTCCATTTCATATGAATCTGGCTCAGCACCTAGTCCTAATGTGACGCGAACCCGTATTAAAAGAAATTGACGCACGTTGAAAGAACTTTCGACAACTGATTGATTGTATTTATGTATATCTAGAGAATGTTGGTGAAAAAAATATAACATTTAAAGTTATTGTTTCATGATATTTGTGAAACTCAAATTTGTGTACTATTATAGAAATGCATACTAAATGATAATACATTTTTCCAATATTAAAATATTTTTAGCGGAATATTGTTTTGATAGTGTAATGATACATTATATTCGTAATCATATTCGTAATCTTTCTCCGCCGATATTTAGGTTACGCACGTAATTTTTTTGACATAAATCTTATGAAAAGCGTTTAAACTTACATACAATTAATTAGAACTTCAAAAACATTTTTATATCACAATATTTTACTGGTTCTTTCACTATTATAAAGTGTTTTTAATTTGCTATTACAAGACAAATAAGCACTGCATACATTAGGGAACATTGTGGATAACTTAACGAAAGTAAGTTAATTTACTATAGAAAAGTATAGTAAAAGTATGGTATTATTGAAAACACATTTAACAGTGTAGATAAATAATGAAAGCAAAAAATATCGTAATGAATGTCAAGCTGCTTACGTTCCTTTCCTTCAGAGAATCTTTTTTTGATGAAAACTTTTTTATCCTCATCCAGCCTCCCTATATTTCTGGAGCAAGATTTTATTTTATTTTTTGAATTGAAAAATAGATTTTTAGTCGCTATCCAAAAACGATTTTCAAAACCCATAAAATTTGAACTTTCAAATTCTGGGATGATTTACTGAGAATTGGTTAACTTTTTCTGATGAAACTCATTTTCTTCCAATTAAGCAACTCAATATCTCGAGAGTAAGTTTTTATTCTTTGTTAAAACAAAAAGATTTTACTTTTTAACATGATCCGCGACAGAGCCTGTTCCAATTTTAGGTTCCTGTCACTTTGAGATAGTCAACTTCCACATTCTATTTATCCCAACTGATTAATTTTTTTATCCTACTTTTTTTGCCTGAATTCAGGAACACTTCAGGTCGAGAGTAAACTTTTGTTTTATCTTTAATTGGTGATATACAGTTAAACGTTTGTCATAAGGACAACCGCGGGATCACAGCGGTTTCATCTGTAACCACCCATCTCATGGTCGTAAGACGTGGTTATATATATATATATATATATATATAGTTAAAAGTTTGTCATAAGGACAACCGCAGGATTTCGCCGGAAGCGGATGCTAATCTGAAAAATTGCACCCGCTCCCAGTGAAATCGCGGTAAAATTTCAGCTGTAACCACGTCTCACGACCGTAAGATAGGTGATTACAGTCTGCGTAGAATTCAATACGATGATCCGGTAAAAGTATCGTGCACCCTGAGGGCACGGAGCGACCCAAGGATGACCGCCTTCTGCATTTTCCCCGCAAGTGTCTCATCATTTTGTTGACACGCAGGGATGCTTTTCAGGCTATTAACCAGTGAAACCTTGAGACCTCCAAGAGCGCCGATGATGAAGACGATTAGCTTAACAGAATATTCCGGGTACAACCGTCGCAACTCTCTTATATGGTCTTTATACCTCTCTTTCTTTTCTTCCTCCTTGGCTATGACGTTTTTGTCAGCTGGTGCCGAAAATTCGATAACGAACATGGTTCGTTTCTCGAAGTCAAGGAGAACTATGTCAGGCCTCGAGTGCGCAACAGAAACAATTGTCGAGAATATGAAGTTCCAGTATATGCGGCACTTCGCATTTTCGACAATTGACTCTATTTCCCTAGGCCGTTTAGGGGAGCGGTATTTTGGCTGATGCCGTAAGAGTGACAGAGACGGTAATAAAGCACTCTTAGTGCTGCATTTTGCCTTTGGATGTAGGTCGTTCCCGCATGAGTTAGAAAACTAGATAGTATGTGTCCTAGATGGTCGGGGTGTGCATGACACGCTCTGCAGCTATCATCGGGAATTTTTTGGCTGAAAATGTTGCGACAGTATGCTAGAGTGGAAATGACACCGTCTTGACATGCCAAAATGAAACCCTCCGTGCCCGACTTCAATCCGGGTGATTCAAAGAAAGCAAACGTTAGCTCATACGACATCGACTGATCCACCACATTTCTGTGGAAGATGCCGTGCATCCTCTTGTCGAGAAGCTGTTCGCGGAAGTTTTTCTTCTGTGCTTTCTTAATCCGGGCCTTCAGGAGTGAGTATTCGAGATGGATAATATTTGATGCATTTTGCTCACCCCTGATATTGAAGTCAAGGCCGAGTGTTTCAGCAGCCTCCCTCGCTGTTTTGTACGGAAACGCCCCTTTGTCCACTTCTTCATGTTTCCTGACCATTTAAAGAAGAGGGTCTTGTCCATTTGCGACTATATGTACTGTACCTCATTCAAGATTCAGTATTCCGCGACAACCTTGACGGCGTGAGATGTAAAGTAGCGAAACAAAAGACTTAAGGTGCACGCTTTTGCTCATGTGCATAACCTTTCGGGACCATTTGTATCTGCATCGGAGAGTGTCCTTTATAGATGTCACGTCCTGAATGCGGCTCTGTGGCACGCCCAAGTATGTATAGGTCTCTCCAGCGCCAAGGTGTCGTATAGTGCTTCTGTCGACGAGCTCAGGGTCTTCGCGGATGCCATTAATTTTTCCTTTCTTCAGATAAACCTTGGCGCATTTCTCTAACCCGAACTCCATTTCAATATCTTGAGTGTACTCTTTGACAATGTCTAGGGCTAGATGTAGTTACTCTTGATTTTTGGCATAGATCTTAAGATCATCCATATAAAATACATGAGTGACCTTATGCTTTCGATTTCCAGGTTTGCCGCAGAGGTACCCTTCGGAATGTCGAAGTGCGAAAGATAGTGGCAATAATGTGAGGGAAAAGAGGAGAGGGCTCATGGTGTCGCCCTGAAACACAACTCTCTGAAAGGTGACACTGTTAGTGATCACACGATTTTTTCCAGATGATATAGTAAATCTGGTTTTTCAAAGCGGCATTATTCTCTCTATGCACCTTACGATGTGTGGATGAACCTTTAAGCTTTCCAACAGACAGATGGTATGTCTATGGGAGTTGAATCGAAAGCTTCCCGGTAATCAATCCAGGCCATCGATTGGTAACGCTGATAGGATGCTGCGTCTTTACAGATACATCTATCGATGAGCAGGTTCTTCCGACATCCTGCTACGCCTTCCTTTGAGCCACGTTGTTCGTACATCTCTCGCCACACAGGTCCAATTGTCCGAACAATCCTATCATTTAGGATAGCTGTGAGGATCCTATACAGTGTGTTCAGACAAGTTATTGGCCTGTAATTCCTAGGGTCAGCTAAGTTGCCCATCTTCGGCAGGAGTACTGTGCGCCCTTCCACCAACCACTCCGGAATAGACTCTTGCGACGTTAGATATGAGGTTAAAATGCGGGCCAAATGCTGGTGGGTGGAAGGAAACTTCTTCAACCCGAAGGTCTTGATACCATCTGGTCCCGGAGCGGAATACTTCTTCATGCCTTTTAATACGTTTTTCACCTCCTTGGTAGTGATAGGTGGGCATTCCTCTTCAGGTGTTATGAGGGCACTTCACAGATCTTTGAAGCTATTTATATTCTTTCAGTGGATGCTGGACTTCGTAGACTTCTCTCCAAAATGCCTCGACCTCCTCTGATGTTGGCGGGTGGACGACAGTAACTGGAGGGTCTTGGAAGAGTCTAGATGGATCAGACAAAAACTGTTGATTTTCTCTGACCTACCTCTCTCTCCGCACTATATTTCTCCTAGCATTAGATAGTACTCGTATTCTGTCAACAGTATGCTGTCTGATGGTCAGTAGCTTCGACTTGCTGAGTGTGTGATGACGGATCCGAAGTTCGCTCGCGAACTGTCGAACCTTGGCAGTGAAAGTCCTGCCAGATGTTATGTAGTCAATCACACACTGAATGCGGGACGCGTACTGTCTTGCCCAGCCTATCTTTGTGCTGAGTAGATGCATTCGTCTTTTGGTCTTATGATCAACCGTTGGTTTTGTTTTACGGTCTGCATCTGTCAAAGCTCTCGCTGCATTATACACACTACTGTTGATGTTTCTCCGGGTCCTGAAGCATTGCTCTTCCTCTATTGGATGCCTGCTCGCGGTTGGTCTCAGTGTCGCTTCTCTTTCTCTGTTGCCGGCTTGTTCTGGCTGCGGTTGAGTAGGCGCTCAGCTTATATAAAACTTTTTCCGGAGTTTCTCGGCACGGTTTCGCAGACCTTTATGCGAAAAATTCGAGAGCTCTGGGTGTTTCTCGCACCACAGAGTATGCAGTCCCGCCATGTAACCTTTTCGTTCAGGGGCCATACTGGTATCATAGCACTCCAGTAGGTCGTCCCTGAGTTGATCCGTCCACTTAAAAGTAAGGAGATTCTGTCGGTCAATTGCATTGACTCCGTCTTGATTGGCTCCCCAACTCTAGGATAGTCGGCATTGTTGTTCGACCCATTGTCGGGAGCCCTGCGCGTTCGATTGTTTTGAACCGCACTTACTACAACTATGTTTGGTGTTATCATTGCTGTTCCTTCGAACAGCTACACGGAGAAAAGTTTCCACGCCTGCTGGCTGTGCAGACAGCCTCTGCTGTGGTTCGTGCTAAGGAGACTCACCAGGCAGCGCGCATGCGGGCAGAACGAGAGTTGATGCAGCCTTGCGACTCCTGCTTATACGCACGTAACATCTCGATGCCCATCTGCACTCGGTATACTCGTGCATGCACGTTTTCCCGCGCTTAGTACTCGAGTGTCGTCGCGTTTCGTGATCAAATTCTCGGCTCCGTCCGAATACAACATCACTGCAAAGGAGAAAGATAAAGAGGAGAGGTATCAAGACCTTAAAAGGGAGCTACAACGACTGTACCCAAAATATTCGGTACAAGTAATTGTCCTTGTGATAGGTGCTCTCGGAAGTGCGAAACTATCACTGCTTCGTAACCTCAAAGCCATACCCGCGTGCCAAAAATATGCCAAGGCATTTGCGAGAGGGATGCAGAAAGCTGTCATCCTTGGGTCGCTTCGTGTCCTCAAGACGAACGAGGGTTTCGCCGGCCTGTCGTTGTGATTTCGTCGTCGCCTATGACCACCCATCTCACGGTTGTGAGGCGTGGCCGTGGGTGTGATTTACCGCGGTTAATTAAATATATTTTATATGTAAGATAGATAAAAGGGGCTTCTCCTGGAGAAAAGACAAGATTCTATTTCCATTGACAAGGTTTGTTTTATTCAATAATCCCTGAGCTAAGCTATTTTTACAATCAGGTTTCTAGTCCCTAGTCTAGTTTGGTTAAAACTACGAGCCCTGAAAACTCAAAGAAACTGGCCTCGATCCCTCGCTAGAGATGGTGCTATGGAAACTCATTCTATAGAAACTACGGAGCGAACTGCACTTCGGGCAGTTGCTTATTAATACAATTATTTTAATATTGGCTAATTGATTAATATAGAATTGTACTAGGCACAACGGGCCGTTAAAGAACCCAGAATAATCTAATAAAAATGCTGTACACTTAAAACATTATTCTTAATTTTTAGAGGATCTAAAAATTGAAAGATAAAAACAAAACTAATGCTGGCTTACTCTCACGTTAGAGTGAGATCTAAAATTCAGATTGAATTCCTACGATTTACGAGGATAAGTTTTATAATATGTTTATAATTACAGGAAATCCGATATTCAATAAAATATTCACTAATTAGTATTTTTAATTGGTATTTTGCTTTACGTTAAAACGCATACACAAACAAAAGAAGTTAAGAAATTCACTTCCTTGCTAGAGAAAATAAATGCTCTTTTCGATGTGAGACCTCAAAAAATAAATCTCGGTTAAGGCCATGTTATACATTAGTCACGTGACCCAGCCAGTCCTGAGATCGATATTTTTTGTCCCATATTTAAAAATAAAAGTTAAAATAGATCGAAAAAAATTTGGGAAAATATTAATAAATATAAAAGGACAGTGTGTGGTAAAGCATAGAGTTGGGGAAGAAAAAAAAGAAGTTATTATTGAAATAACAAATATCGACCGGAAATCAAGCGATCTGCATTATCAACAGTCTGTGTAATTAAAGTTTATTTGCACTAAAGCAGCAAATATTATCAAGTGCAATTTTTGCAACCGATGTTTGCATCATTTTCGTCAAGACCAGAACCTCAAAAATGTTTCATTGAGAACATTGAAAATTGGTTACAGAGTTCTACAGCACGGTCGGTATTTTTGTGAATTTCCTTATTCATTACATTTTTTTCTTCAACTTTTCAAGCCAAATGTTGTATACGAACGCAGATTACAGTTTCATGGTGCTTTCCCCAAAGTTTCAACTCGATATCTGATTTTGTGTGGACATGAGTTGTTGCACAAAAAATGCCGATATTGCTCCGGTTTTAATTTCTTCAAAAAAAATTTTTTTTAATTTGGAGCCAAATGTTGTATACAAACGTAGATTATTGTTTCCTGAGGCTTTCCCCAAAATTTCAACTCGATATCTCATTCGGTGTGGACGTGAGTTGTTGCCAAAAAAATTATCGATAATTTAGGTCACGTGACTCATGTATAACATGGCCTATAATGCCTTTAATAATTATTATGACACCACAAAAAGGGATTATCCTCAATTTAGTTAATTCACATTGAAAACATCACACTGAACTTTTATGACCTGTAGCTCAGGCCTCACGGTCCTCGAGAAGCAAGGGAGTCGCACGAGCACGTTCGGCTCCTTTCGGAGCCGAGGAATGTCGCAACGCAGGTAGTGCCCTATTGTTCTCAATTTGAGTTTTGAAAACTCAAGACTTAGAATCTTTTCCCCACTAAAGTCTCTCTCCAGAAAGCTGGCATTTGCACGTAATTATTTTGGCAACCAGGTAGAGCGATATAACCCCTCTTCTGCTTCTAATAGCTTACGTCACAATTGACAGATTGCTTTCCAAATTATATTTGATTATGTAGACCAAGGCCCCCGGTTCAACCAGGTTATTGCTCAAAAATGCAAATATAATTTGACAATGATTCTTTCACAAGAACTCTTGAAATAAAATACGAAATAAATTCAAACTCAAATTGCATTCGATAATGTGGACCAAGGTCCCCGATATAACCAGGTTTTTGCTCGAAAATGCAAATGCAATTTGAGGATAATCACGAAAAAATACGCGCTCAAATGATACTTGATAATGTGGACCAAGGCCCCCGGTATAACCAGGTTGTTGCTCGAGAATGCAAGTATAATGCAAGTAAAGAAACGCTCCTTCGCCAATCATCAAAAGGTTCCTGACCATTTTTAGGAGAGGATCTCTGCCATTCGCAACTATGCAAGCTGTACTTAGAACAATTCGGTAATGAAGACACTGGAGATTCAGAAGTCCACGTCCGCCTTGACGACGTGAAGTGTATAATCGCGGAACTGACGAATTGATATGCAAGCTTTTATGCATATGCATGATCTTACGTGTAATGACATCAAGGGCCTTAAGCTCGTTCTTCGTCCATTGAACTACCCCAAACGAGTAGAGTAGAACCGGGACGGCAAGCATGTTAGTCGCAGATACCTTGTTCAACGCCGATAGATTGGAAGACCAAATCTGTCGAAGAAGATGCTTGTATCAGCTTCGGAGAGACTCATTCACTGTTGTTAGATCCTGAATGCGGCTTTGAGGCACGTTCAGGTATATATAGGCCTCTCCAGTATTAAAATGTCTAATAACACTTATATCTACAAGCTCAGGGTCATTGGGAACGCCAGTAATCTTTTCTTTCTTCAGATTATTTTGGCACACTTGTGCAATCCAAATTCCATCCCAATCTCTCCTATGTACTTCTTGATGATATTTATAGCAGTTTGAAGTTTGCTTTTACCAGAGGCATAGATCTTCAGGTCATCCATATAAAATACATGAGTAAACTTCTGCTCGCGCTGATTAGTGTGGCCACAGAGGTATCTAGAAGAATTTCGTAGTGCGAGAGACAGAGGGAGAAGTGTGATGCAAAAAATCAAAGGGCTCATGGTATCACCCTGAAAGAAACCCCTCTGGAAGGTGACGTTGTTCGTTGTCACACGATAATTTCTAGATGAGATAGTAAATCTAGGTTTCCGAAGAGGCATCAATCTTTCTATGCATCTCACTATGTGTGGATGCACCTACAAGCTTTCCAACAGACATATGATAAGTCTATGAGAGGTTGAATCAAAAGCTTTCCGGTAGTCAATCCAGGTCACTGACAGGACTCGCTGATGGACTCCAGCGTCTTTACAGACACACCTGTCAATTAGCAGGTTCTCTCGACAGCCTGCTACACCTTTTTTCGAGCCACGTTGTTCGTACATCTCTCGCCATACAGGCTCAATTCGTCGAACAATCCTGTTGTTTAGGACAGCTGTGAAGATCTTATATAGTGTGTTCAAACAAGTTATTGGCCTGTAATTCTCTGGGTTGGACAAGTTGCCTTTTTTCGGTAGGAGTATAGTGCGTCCTAAGTTTTGTGTCGCAAAACTCCTTGAAGCGGATGATATTGTCAGTATGTTCTTTCAACTTTAGTGTTTCCGGGATCTTGTATACCTCTCTCCAAAAAGTCTCTACCTACTTGGGCTTGGGTGTATTTTTTACAGAAACAGGGAGATCGCTGAAGAGGTGCGATGGGTTAGTGAGAAACTGTTGATTCTCCCATATCCATCTATCTCTCTTCTGTATTCTCCTCCTTGCGTCAGATAAAAGCCGTATTTTGTCGACTTTCGAACCCTTTCCGTGAATGGTCTACCAGATGTTACCATCCAATCTTCTTGCTCAGTTGATGCAAGCGTCTTTTGGTCTTTTGATCCATCGTCGGTTTTAGCCTTCGATTTAAATCAGCCAAAGCTCTCGCAGCACCATAAACTGAGCAATTGATGGTCCAGAGGTCGGACTCTTGCGAGATATCTCCATGAAGGGAGGCATCCATTTCAGCCAGATCTTGGGCATATGAGAAACTTGGATGTTAATGTTCCTCCTTGTCCTGAAATCGCGATCATCTCTCAGAAGGTGCCTGCTTTCCGCGGTTGGTCTTAATGTCGCTCCCTCATCTTCGTCTGCAGCTTATCAAGCAGCGTTTGGGAAAGCGCTCCGCATATATATCCATTTTTCCAGAGGTGGGCACGTTGATTTCGCACTGATTGAATCGAAACGTGCTGAAGCTCTGGGTGTTTCTGGCACCACAGAGTGTGCATACGCGCCATAAAGCCTTGGTGTACAGGGATAATGCTGGCATTGTAGCAGTCTAGCAAGTCATCCTTGAGTTGATCCGTCCACTCAATGTGGGAGTTTCGCCGGTTCGTTGTCATGTTTCCATCTAAATTATTTTCTACACCCCAAGCTCTATGATGATCGGCATTGTTTGCCGACTCATTGTCAGGTGCTCTGCGCGTTCGATCGTTTTGAACCGCATTTACAACTTTTTGGTGTTTTGGTGGTGTCATTGTTGTTCCCACGAGCAGTTAGGGAAAGGGTTCGTCCATCCTTGTAGAGCCCCGCGGATTTTTTTTTATTCATTCGGGACCATCCCTGGACAATTGTCCGCGACTGCTTATTAATTATTGTAACCATATTCAATAGGAACCCTTGGTACAGGGACCCTCCATCCGCAAACCGAAGACGCGTTCGGTGGCTTTGTCATAGGCCCTTCTTCATAGGTCCCACTGGGAGCAACTGCTATGGCCACGTGTCACGCCCGTGAGATGAGTGGCCACAGGGCACGACAAAATCACAAAGATAGGCCTGCGAAACCCTCGTGTATTTTGAGGACACAAAGCGACCCAAGGATAGCAGCCTGCTGCATCCATCTCGGAAGTGCCTTCACATATTTTTGGAACGCGGGTATGGCGAAATAGTGATGATTTCGCACCTCCCTAGGGATCGCGGGACGTTGTAGCTGGTGGGAGGGCTTACGGGGCTCATTGACCACAGATCCGCAATAGGTGAACCTGAGGGGCCGTATCGCGAAGTGTGGCTACTCTGGGGAACTGACGGACTCTGGTCGGTGAGACTTAAACCAAGGAGCTATCCTTCCAGGGGGTAATGGCAAAGTCCACTGGAATATCGACAGCGCGAGTTCTCACGCTCCCAAGCTGAGATGTGATCGCCGTGTCGAGAGCTGAATGGCACCAGGGTCAACAAATCCTTGAACGCCCCGGCCTGCCCCCCTCAGTAGAGGTGGTCAGGCGGGGGTTTCAAAGGAGGTGTCTTAACGGAGACTTTGGGAAACCAGGTCAAATCCCATAGTATTTAGACCCGCCCCTGAAAGCGGGGCTCTGTGGGGGGTGTTTTTTATTTCCCTAGATTCTCGTGGGACATAAATGTTTCCAAAAAAACTTAAAAAACAAAACATAAACGATGAGGGATCTGTTTCGGGTCCCTCATCCAACCAACCGCCAAAAGAGGGAGGCTCCGTAGGGGGCAACCCTCCAGAGGCGGTGCGAAATAGTGAGGATGGTGGAGACAATTATGTCGAAGCCGTGGACGTGCAGCTAACGGAACTCTCCATAGGGAAGAGGCACCGTAGCGGAGCACAAAGAAGAAGTGCCCGTAATGCGCGGCTCGCAAACAGAAGCCAAAGCTCATCACAGGGGGCAGTGGCTGCGGAAACTTTGCCCGGAGCAACTCCTCAGGCTTATTCTATAGGCAAGAGGAAGAAGGGCTCCGCAGAAACTCCCCCAAACAGGGAGGGACGAAATCTCAAAAGGGATTGACAAGTTACCTCGCGAGGGACGCGCCCTCAGATTCAACGAAATCTTCATTAGGTCGGGGGCCATCGTTGTGGAGGCCGCGGGCATCTGGTCGCGAGACTCGATTGTGGAGAAAACCTGATGAAAGTTCACTTCCCGGGTTTTCAGCGAATCCGAACCGAGCAAGAGGAGGAAGGCCGGGGCCAAGGTGTGGAAAGGGCCGAATGGAATTTCGCCGCTAAGGTCGCTGATTACAAAAAGGTAGAATGAGCCGTAGGGTCCTTCTGTCCCTTTAAATCACCAGGGGCGGATGGCATTTATCCAGCGCTTTTACAAAAAGGCATAGATTTAGTCGTTCTTCCTCTGACGAAATTATTTAGGGCAAGTATAGCCCTTAAACACGTGCCATCGGCATGGAAGGATGGCAAAGTGGCCTTCATACCCAAACCTGGGAGGGAGGGTTACACTGCTGCCAAAGATCTCCGACCAATCAGCCTAACGTCTTTTATCTTGAAGACGCTGGAGAAGCTGGCCGAGAGATACATTAGGGATGAGGTGCTCTTGGCCTCCCCGCTGCATAGAGGGCAGCATGCATTCCAGGCAGGCTGCTCGGTAGAAACTGCGCTTCATGCTGTTGTGGACAAACTGGAGCAGTAGTTGGAACAAAAGGGGGATGCTGTGGGCGCTTTCTTGGATATAGAGGGTGCTTTCAGCAAGACTCCTCCAGAAGTCATCTGTCAAGAGGCTTTGGGAAGTGGCGTGCCGGGGGGTGTCCTGTCGCCCCTCCTGTGGTGCATTGTAGTGGACGGCCTTCTTCAAAGGCTAAATAAAGAGGGGTACTATACTCAGGGATATGCGGATGACTTTGTAATCCTAGTCAGTGGGGCTCACCTGGAAACGCTGATGAGTCTTATAAGGTCGGCGCTGCGCATCGTAGAGCTCTGGTGCGATAGCTCAGGGAAATGCTTGCATGGCTCTACTCTGCTGTCTTAAAACCCCGGCTCCTATATGCGGCCGTGGTCTGGTGGCCACGGGTGGAACTTAAAACAATGCAGGACAGGCTGCGAAGATTACAAACGGTAGCATTTAGGGGTTTGACTAGAGCAATGAGGACTGCGCCCACAGCGGCGATAGGATTCATGCTCTGTGAGGAACCCCTACATGTTGCGATAACCGCTAGAGCGGCACACGCGATGGGCCGCCTGGCAAGAGAAAATAGATGGACTCCGGGGACTAGACACACTAGACTCTCGAGTGATATCAGCGCACTGCCGATTCTGCAGATGAGGCCAGATAAAATAACAAAACGCTTCACCTTCGCCAAAGCTTTCCGCGTCTGCATCCCAAGCAGGGATCTGTGGAAAGCTAATGGTAACCCGCTTCTCCAGGGGGAAATCTGGTATACAGATTGCTCCAGGGGAAAGGGAGGGTCAGGAGCAGGAATTTATGACAGCAAGAGAGGGAAAGGGATAGGGATCACACTTGGGCGACACGCTACTGTCTTTCAAGCGGAGGTCCTGGCCTCCTTCGCTGTGCTGAAATACTAATAGAGCAAAACGCTGCTGGCAGACAGATTACGATCTGCTCGGACAACCAAGCGACACTAACTGCAATAGGGAAACCAGACATAACATCATAACTGGTTTGGGAATGCAAAAAGGCATTGAACCAACTTGCAGAAAAAAACAAAGTGGCTCTCATATGGGTCCCTGGTCACGCAGGGATTAAGGACAACGAAAAGGCGGATCAGTTGGCGGAACGCGGTGCAGCGAGCGAATACATAGGACCGGAACCGGTACTGGGAATAGCATCTTGCTGTGTCGGAATGGCCATTAAAAGCTGGATCCGAACAAAACACCGGGAATGCTGGGAACAAACCCAGGGTTGCCGTCAGGCGAAATCCATCCTGGGGTATACCTATTGGATGGGCAGAGCTAGGGAAATCCTGGGTTTACCCAATAAAGATATAAGGACAGTGGTACGGACCCTAACAGGGCACAACCACTTGAACTATCATATGCACAAAATGGGGCATAACCCCACGACAGAGTGCAGGAAATGCGGCAGGGATGACGAAACATCCCTGCATGTATTATGCCAGTGTCGGGCATTAGCTAGGCTCAGGCAACAGACCCTCGGGCCCATTTTATAGAAACAGAGGAAATTGCAACACGATCAGTGGTCGACATACTGGGCTTCGTCAAGAGGTCTGGATTCGACTGCTGAGAGTGAATAAGTAAGGGTGTGGCACAATAGGCTTTATAGCTTGAGCGCCAGGGGAGCTCTTCATGGGCTTCCCACCCGCATTAAAACTAACTGAATATATGTATATATTATAATTGTCCAGGGTGGTCCTGAAGGAATAACCCCCAAGCGGAGGCGTAACAACTGTGCCGAAAGCTGAATGGCACCTGTCTTAAACGGTGTCTTAAACGGTGAATCTGGAATACCGGGCGAACTTTTAGAGAATGCAGTCTTATCCTTGCTTGCAGGGCTCTACAAGGATGGACGAACCCTTTTCCAAAGCTGCTCGCGGGAAGAACAATGATAACGCAAAACATAGTTTACCTGCGGTTCAAAGAAATGGAACGTGCAGGGCTCGCGACAATGGGTCGGACAACAATGCGATGGACCAGCAAAATTTTAATACTTTTGAGTGGACAGATCGACTACGATACTAGCATGGCCCCTGCGCGACAAGGTTACATGGCGAAACTATACGCTCTGTGGTGCGAGAAACACCTAGAGCTCTCGCACTTTTCGCATCAACTTCTGCGAAATCGTGCCGGTGACCTCAGGAAAAGGGCTTATATGAGCGCTGCGCCTACTCCACCGTAGCCAGAAAAAAACCGGCAACAGAGAAAGAGATGCGACACTGAGACCAACCGCAGGCAGGTATCCAATAGAGGAAATGCGATGCTTTAGGACCAGGAAAAACATCAATACTCAGGTTTCTCTCAAGTCCAAGGATCTGGCTGAACCGGATGACGCGCTTCGTGGAAATTTTTCTGAAGAGTCCGACCTATGGACCATCAATTGTAGTGTGTATTATGCAGCGAGAATTTTAGCGAATGCAATCCGTAAAACAAAACCAACGGCTAATCATAAGACCAAAAGACGAATGTCTCAACTCAGCGCAAAGATAGACTGGGCAAGACAGTACACGTCCCGCATTCAGTGTGTGATTGACTACGTAACGTCTGGCAGCTATTTCACTTGCCAGGGTCCGACAGTTCGCGCCCGAACTGCGGATCCGTCATCACACGCTCAATAAGTCAAAGCTGCTGACCATCCGGCAGCATATTGTTGACAGAATATGGGTACTATCTGACGCTAGGAGATGTCTAGAGCGGAGGGAGAGGTGGGTCCGAGAAAACGAACAGTTTTTCTCTGATCCATCTCGACTCTTCCAAGATCCTCCAGGTACTGTCGACCATCCGCCCAAACTAGAGGAGGTCAAGGCATTTTTGATAGTATGAAGACAAAAAAAAACATAAATAGCTTCAACGAGTGCAGTGCCCTCATAACACCTGAGAGGGAATGCCCACCTATCACTACTGGGGAGGTAATAATAGTATTGAAAGGCATGAAGAACTATTCCGCTCCGGGGTCAGATGATATCAAGATCTCCTGATGGAAGAGGTTTCCTTCAATCCACCAGCATCTGGCCCGCATTTTCACCTCGTATATAAAGTAGAAAGAGCCTATTCCGGAGTGATCGGTGGAAGGACGCACAGCGCCTTGCCGAAGGTAGACAAATTAGCTGACCCTCACAATTACAGTCTCATAACTTGTCTGAAAACGCTGTATAAGATCTTGACAACTATACTAAATGATGGTATTGTTCGGACAGTCGGATCTATGTGGCAAGAGATGTACCAACAACGCGGTACAAAGAAAGGCGTAGCAGGATGCCGGGAGAACCTGCTCATCGATATTTGTGTCTGCAAAGACATACTACCAGCGCTGCCTATCGGTGGTATGAATTACCTACCGGAAAGCTTCCGATTCAACCTCCCATATACTTATCATCTGTCTGTTGAAAAGGTTGAAGGTTCATCCACACATCGTGAGGTGCATAGACAGATTAATGCCGCTTTAGAAAACAGGATTTACTATCTCATCTGGAAAACATCGCGTGACAACAGCGTCACCTTTCAGAGAGGCGTCTTTCAGGGCAACACCATGAGGCCTCTCCTCTTTTGCTTTACATTATTGCCATTATCTCTCGCATTTCGCCATTTCCAATGGTACTTCTGCGGTAAACGCAGATATCGATAGCATAAGGTCACTCATGTATTTTACATGAATGATCTCAAGATATATACCATAAATAAAGAGCAACTAGATTTAGCTCCAGGGATTGTCGAGCAGTATACTCGGGAGGTCAGAATAAAGTTTGGGTTAGAAAAATGTGCTAAGTTCAATTTGAAGCGAGGAAAACTTAATGGTATCTCCAAAGACCCTGAGTTCGTCGGCAGAAGCGCCATACATCTTGGCGCTGGAGAGACTGCATTCAGGATGTAACATCTATAAAGAATGCTCTCTGATGCAGAAAAAAACGTCTTATCCCACAGATTTGGAATTCCGAATTGTCGGCGAGGAACAATGTATCTGCAACGAATATGCTTGCCGCCCCGGTAGAACTCTATTCATTTGGAGTGGTTCCGTGGACGAAGGACGACCTCAGATCCCTCAATATCGAGTCACGAAAGGTTATACACATGAAGATGAGCCGCCAAGGTTGTCGCGGAATACTGAATCATGAATGGGGTACAGTACATATAGTCGCAAATGGACAAGACCCTCTTCTTTAAATGGTCAGGAAACATGAAGAAGTGGGCGAAGGGGCGTTTCTGTACAAAATAGCGGAAGAGGCTGCTCAAACACTCGGCCTTGAATTCAATATCAGGGGTGAGCAAAATGCATCAAATCTTATCCATCTCGAGTACTCACTCCTGAAGGCCCGGATTAAGAAAGCACAGGAGAAAAACTTCCGCGAACAGCTCCTCGACAAGAGGATGCACGGCATCTTCCACAGAAATGTGAAGGATCAGTCGATGTCGTATGAGCTTACGTTTGCTTTCCTTGAATCACCCGGATTGAATTTGAGCATGGAGGGTTTCATTTTGGCGTATCAAGACGGTGTCATTTCCACTTGAGCATATCGTCGCCACATTTTGAGCCAAGACATTCCCGATGATAGCTGCAGAGCGTGATGCACATCCCGAGTACCTAGGACACATACCATCTAGTTGTCCAACTCATGCGGGAACAATGTACATTCAAAGGCACAATGCGGCACTAAGAGTGGTTTATTACCATCTCGGTCTTTCTTACGGCATTAGCCTTGATAACGCTCCATTAAACGCTCCTAGGGAAATAGAGTCAATCGTCGGAAATGAGAAGTGCCGCATATAATAGATCTTCATATTCTCGACAATTGATTCTGTCACGCACTCGAGGCCTGACATAGTTCTCCTTGAGTTCGAGAAACGAACCATGTACGTCATCGAATTTTCGGCACCAGCTGACAAGAACATCACAGTCAAGGAGAATGAAAATAAAGAGAGGTAGAAAGACCTTATAAGGGAGTTACGACGGGTAAACCCGGAATATTATGTCAAGCTAGTCGTCCTGATCATCAGTGCTCTTGGATGTGCCAACCTTTCGATGTTTAATAGCCTGAAAAGCATCTCTGCGTGTCAACGAAATGCTAAGACACTTGCGGTTGTCCTTAGAACAAACTTTT
>CAKNYM010050910.1:188573-228109 GCA_932195095.1 Andricus curvator
AATTATGCTAATTCTTGAAGAATGTATTCTAGATGTAGTGAATATGTTAACGTTTTTTTATTTAGTATTTTAAATCGCTCTAATAGTTTGGATGTTATTTAAAAAAGTACAGATTGTAAATTTAAAGTTGTTAGTATGAGGTTCAATATTAGTTATTCTAAACTTATAAAAATACTGTAAACATAGATTTTAATAATTACACCAAACCATCGGTTTAAGGCCAGTGTCAGGGGTTGCCTGCAAATAGACTTGGCCCTAAATCGGGGGAATCCAAACAGAAACAGTCAGAGCCATATCACCCATTTCTGTTGGATTTTTCTCCGTAGTAAAAAATATTTGTTTAATTTCGTCCATTGTGTTACCTAATACACATAATAATTTAAACTTGAAGAGAAACTACAATGTCAACAATCCGTTACACGTAAAAATGTTTTTCCTGCTTCTTTACTTTGAACTTTTGCGGATGTTTGCGGCCTCTGTCTCTCGTTCTCTTAAACCACTCTATCAGAGCAGCCTCCAAAACCATATTATTAGTTATTTTTGACGATTTTTACATTCTCATCAGAGAAGGTATTAGATTTGTGTAAAATTTAAATTAAATTTGTGTAAAAATTAACTAATTTTGCATCTCCAGAGACTTTCCAGTAGTCGCTATTCTTATATTCGACTTATGTAGTATAAACGATTATTTTCAATTTGCTCTCTTCGCTTCAATTCTTCTGGATTTCTTTACATAAACAAAATTGACCTTACATCAAAAATGTGGACTCAAATGCGTCAGTACGTGACTGTATCTGTGCGTGTGTCTGTACGTGTGCCTGTGTGTTTGTAAATTTTTAGTCTGTTAGCACGATAACTTTCGAAAGGATTTGGATTGGGCTTTGGTATACTCTTTAAGTGTCCTAAACTGCAGGTCAAGTTCGTTAGGCAGCCATTTTGGATAAAAATTCTAAAATTTAGAGCTTTTTCAAATGAATGCTTCTACGAATAACAAATTACCAGAGTGACAACATTTACAAAATTTAAAAAAAAACGAAAATGAAAATTTCATGCCAAACATGAAAAATATCTACAAATTTGTTATGATTCGCTTTTAGATAGGACGCGTATTTTCTGTTTTATTCGTAAAAAAAACAGAATCTAAAATAGACCAATTAAATTTTTAGACAAACGACACAAGCTACGAATAAAATAAATAGACCAAATTTGTTCACACAAAAAAGAGCAAAAATGGACAGTTTTTAAATGAACACTGGTCAAAGTTTCAAATTTTACATGTATATTAATAGAGAAATGCTTATTTTAGTGGAATGTTTTTTTCTCTCAAAAACACTTTGATAGATTTGGCTAAAAGTTTCACATTTTGATGATCAGACTTACCGAAACAAAACGTTCATACCCACGAACTAAAAAGATTAACGATTTTTACGGTATAAAGAATGTTTTGGGGGTGTTTTCATACCTTAAACATCCAAGTATGGAAATCATCATTTCTTAGTAACTAAAATCACTAGAGTTTTTATTCCATTGTTACGGTATGAAATCACTTACAAATAAGTAGAGGAAGCGTGCATTTTTGTAAAGGGTTGTTTAATCATCCCTTAATCAGAGAAGCAGAGAAATTAACATTTCGTAAGGGATAAATCACCAAAGATTTTTTGTATTAATAGTCAGACCTACAAAATCACTTTAAAACATACACAGAAAGCGTTTCTTTGCAAGATCGTCGTTTGAATTTATCATCAGGGTAGTTTAAACATCCCTTAATTATAGAAACAAGGAAATCGATATTTTATACGGGTTAAAGCACTAGAGATTTTTTTATTAATACATTGATCAACAAAATCACTTTAAAACATCACAGGAAGCGTATTTTAGCAGGATTTGTATTAGAATTTATTGTCAGGGTAGTTTAATCATCCCTGATGATTTATTATTATTACTTATTTTGAAGTAATTTCCTACCCTGATATTTTAATCAGAATATCTTTTGTGTTTGTGTTCACTAAAGAATGCCATTTTCCTGGTTTTAATGTTTAAGGGATGTTAAAACATCCCTTCAAATTAATTCAAAGACATATTCTTGCTATGCACGCTTCCTCTACTTATTTGAAAGTGATTTCAAACCGTAGCAGTTGATTAAAAAATCTCTAGTGAGTTTAGTTACCAAGAAATGATGATTTCCATACTTGAAAGTTTAAGGTGCTGTATACCCAAAAAATTGTTAATCGTTCTAGTGAGTGGGTATGAACCTTTTGTTTCGGTAAGTCTGATCATCAAAATGTGAAACTTTCAGCCAAATCTATCAAACAGGTTTTGAGAAAAAAAAACATTTCACTAAAATAAGAATTTTTCTATTAAAATACGTGTAAAAATTGAAACTTTGACGAGTGTTTGTCTAAAAACCGTCAATTTTTCTTACTTTTTTTCGAATTTTTGCTCTTCAGGTTCGAAAATACAAAATCTATTTTTTTACAAAAAGCCATTTACTATACATTTGGTGCTGGGTCCTTTGTTATCAATCATTTTTCGATAGGATGCGTAGTTTTTGTTTTAAGGGCATGTGACAAACATAAATACCTACATTACCGACCTCACTTTTTCAATTTTCCGAATTTTTTTTTAATCTAAGAACTTTTTTTGTAAATAAAAAATCGGGCTGAAACTTTAGAAAATGTATGAGAAGACAATGAACTACGTTTACGTACTTTATTTGAGGAGGAATTTCGCAAAAAATTATTTTCGAAGAAATTAAAACTGGGTGCATTTTTTGAACCTAAGAACTTTTTTTATAAGTGAAATATCGGCTTCAAACTTCGAGAAATGCAAGAGCCGACAGTAAAGTACGTTAATGCACATCATTTGAGTATAAAAGATGCAGAAAGAAAAATTCCAACTAAATGTCAACTCCGGTCGCCAGTTCGGTCGGTATTCGCATGGGCACGAAAATGCGAAGTCTGGCGGCCACTTAACGAGGCCAATAACGATTTCAATACTTACATAATTCAACATTGAAAAACATATTTCACCCAACTTTTATGCTGGAAACAACTTTAAAACAATATTGTTGTAAGAAAACCGCATCATTTATCTTTGACAGCGTCGAACCCACATTTCAGATGTAGACGAGCCAGCTGATAGAGCCTCGTTTAGTGGCCGCCAGACTTCGCATTTTCATGTCCATCGCGAATACCGACCGAACTGGCAACCGAAGTTGACAGTTAGTTGCAAATTTTCTTTTTGCATCTTTTATACTCAAATGATGTACATAAACGTACTTTGCTGTCGGCTCTTGCATTTCTCAAAGTTTGAAGCCGATATTTCACTTCTAAAAAAAGTTCTTAGGTTCAAAAAATGCACCCAGTTTTAATTTCTTCGAAAATAATTTTTTGCGAAATTCTTCCTTGAATAAAGTACGTAAACGTAGTTTACTATCTTCTCATACATTTTCTAAAGTTTCAGCCCGATATTTTATTTACAAAAAAAGTTCTTAGATTAAAAAAAAAATTCAGAAAATTGAAAAAGTGAGGTCGGTAATGTAGGTATTTATGTCTGTCACATACTCTTAAGTACCCCTCGGTACCTAGCAAGAGAGTTGAGATAACACTTCGACTTGATATTGACTCACACAGTCATAGTCAGAAGTTTGGCAACGTGGCGCTTCTACCCCGCCCTCCTCCGTTCAAGAACACATATGTTATTCGAAATTCGCGCATAAACCAGAGCACGTGGATGCGGATGCGACGTTGTCATATCTTCAGTTCGCTGACGTCAGTCATGCATTTAAGATAAAAAAAAATTTTTTCTATTCTTAAAGGTTCTGAATTATACTTTTAGAATTATTTCAGAATTTTTTCATTTTTCAATCTTTTTATATACTACAAAAAGTGCGTCTTCTCATAAGATCACATGTTATTTTCAATCATTGATTTTTCGATTATGAAGCTCTGAAAGGTTCCAAAATTTTAACCAGAGCTTCAGTTCATTTTAATACAACTGTCATCCAAATATCAAACGATTCTCATTTGTAATTCTATTATCGAGGGCACTTCCTTAATCGTGAAAAATAAAATTATATATAAAAAAAATTAAATTTTTGAAAAAACGACGCAAGGTACGCAAAAAGATGAATTGACATAAATTATGCATTCAAAAAAGATCAACAAATTTAATAGCGGTCACTTTTTCATAGAACGCGCGGTGTTTGTTTTAATCGTGAAAAATAAAATGAAAAATAAAAGAATCACATTTTAGGACAAACGACACAAGCTATAAAAAAAATTAATGGACAAAAGTTGCTCCCCCCAAAAAAAGCTACAATTTTGTCATGAATAATTTTTTTCATCATACCTCAATCGAAAATTCGACTTTCGATGCCTGTGGAGCGGGTCGAAAATCGAATTTTCAACCTGCTCCACAGGCATCTCAAGTCGAATTTTCGATTATCGATATGATGAAAAATTGTATGCATGACTCGGGCCGAGGCAACGATTTCACTCGTGTGATATATCAGCCCTCGCTTCGCTCGGGCAGCTAACTTCACACTCGTGAAATCGTTGCCTTTCGACCCTCGTCACGCAATATACTATTTAATAGGACACGTAGTTTTTATTTCAATCGTAAAAAATAGCATTAAAAATAAAAATAAAAATTTTGGGAAAAACCAGACAAGAGACGAAAAAAAATGAGAAGACAAAAGTTGTTCAACCAAAAGAGGTCTACAAATTTGTTATAAACTTTAGTTATGAAAATACATTAAAAATAAAAAAAATGACCTTCGGAAAAACGAGACAAGCTAGAAGAACATTTTATTTAATGAAATTTTTCACCTAAATTATATCTACGAAATTTCTTAGAACCACTTTACGCTACGATCCGTATTTTTGGTTCAAATTGTAAAAAATAACATTGAATATAAACAAATTAATCTTATGGAAAAAAGACACGAGTTGCAATAAAATGTATCATACCAAATTTTTTTTATAAGGTGCGCGCTTTTTTTTAGTATAAAAACAAAACAATAAAAATACGTATGTTTCAATATCAATGCATATTATGAATTGTAATAATATCAAATCATTAAAATGATGCAATATCTGAATTAGCAATCGCAGGCCGAGGTACATAGATAAATGTAATATACAGCGCAGCGGGCAGATTTTTTGTTCTGGTATTCCTGATTCTGCTTTCACTTGACCTGCAAGCTCAGATTTATCTTTGAACGACAAACACAACCGAAATCGAGACATCTCGCTTAACACTGAAAACAAACTGACAATACTGGTGGTGTCGCAAGCAGTTCTAGGAAGGCCTAAACCGGGGTCTGCTGCACTATTTCCTTACACTGAGAAAAATGTTTCCTAGATTCAAAGAAATTTTTATTAGAATAATTGACCGTGTATTAGGTGGAAATATAGGGTGTATCGCTCGGCGTATCGCATAAGGTGTACCTGACTTAGAAAAAGAATATTGCGATAAAAACCGAAAGTAATCTGCGGAATTTTCCGCACTCAACAGAAACTTGCTATAAAATGAGAAAGGTGCACTAGTGACGCGGAAAATGTGAATACAAAAAAAAAATATATATATATATATATATATATATATATATATATATATATATGTATGGCTTTTTTTATTTATTATTATCTGTCATATTTCATTTACAACCAGTGAGATTTCACTGGTTGAAACAGCCAGAAGTGTGTCACTGGCAATCAGTGAAAATTCACTGGTTCATTCAGTAGAGTTCCGGCACTGGTTTAATCAGTGAGGTTCATTGGTTTCTCAGTACCAGTAGTCATCAGGTCGTACGCCTTGTCGTCTGTCAGCTGTTTAGGTAGGACACTTATCATTCATCACTATTGTGGTAACAGTTATAAAATTATCTTTCAAAAACCGCACTTTACTCTCACAACAATAAATGAAGGTCGGGCTGCAATATAGTGGGATATAATATGTTGCGTCTAATTTTGGGAAGACTCGTCGTTATGTCAATGTGTCGCGTCGCTAAAAGTCAAACCCCAGTGGCCAGGGGCCTCCCACTATCAAGCGAAAGATATTATATCAAGTAGCGCTACTTTAGTTGAATCACTTACTGGTTCATCCAGTTAAAGTGGAAAAATCACTGCTTCACCAGTGATAATTCAAAATACTGATTCAACCAGTGACAATTTCACTGGTTCAGTTTAAGAGAGAAAGTATCATGTACTGCAATGTAGCTAGGAAACTACTATGGGTGAAAGGATTTAAAGGCCAAACAGGCATGTGGGGACATTCAAAACAATTGAGGCGTCCACTGAGCAAAATAGCTGGAAAGAGGTTGGGCTTTTTCATTTTCATATTGTTTGGACATAAAGAAATTAAATTAGTTTTAAAAAAAGTGTAATATGTGCAAAATAACGATTATGAAAATTATATCGGGATATTGGCAAGTGTTGTAAGTTTTTAAAAATAGTTTTTATGGGTTTTGTTCGTTCATAATGTCTAAAAACCAACCCTTTTAGAGAATTCAAATGAAGCAGGAGTTTACAAATCAAAGAAAAAAACAAACTTTAGCCGTAAAAGTAAAATTTATTAAATAAAAAGTATAAGAAGTATCTAATTTAACTAGAGCTGAGCTTATATATAATAAATATACCCAAAGCGTATTATACAAGTGCTTTGCGTCGACATCATGTGAGGAGTTTACTTTCAAAAGGGCATATATCCACTTTTGGTTTTTGTTGGGAAATCGAGAAAAACGTTTTACAGCATTTATAAAAGAATTGGTTTTTCTGGGTTATCACATTATTTTGGTCCTAGACCACGTACCAAATTACCAGAAGTTTTGATTCACATTATCTCATCCAGAGACTGGATGCATGCTCTTTTGGTGACAAAGCAAATGTTTAACTCATTTTTAATATGGGATACTATGCTTTTTTGGAGGAAACTGATACACAGGTTGATAGGGCTCATCCTAAAGATACGATCAACGCAAAAAAAAAAAAAAATTCAAAAGTGGATATATGCCCTTTTTAAAGTAAACTCCTCATGTGTAGAAATAACTAAAACGGTTCACTTTCTCGGATATTATATGATTCATCATTTTAATCTGAAACACCTAATTTTACTTTCATTGACACATTGATAACTTGATAAGATTAAAATTAATCTGAAATCAAGGTAATTTTGCCCTCAACTTGTATAAAATTTGATCTGACTTTGATTTATTGTGATTTCAATTAAGATATGCACTTCGATAAAACCTATTGTACTATACATATTTTTTAAAACCACGTTGAAACCAAATTTGCCATGGCCCGCCCACGACAGTCCTTAAAGTATCATTTAAGTCCTTCAACATAAGTATCTTTATCGTATCTTTATCCATGACACATGGATTGAACTTCAGGCCTCCTGCTCGGAACCCATCGGGACTCTCCACCGACACCTTAAGAAAAAGTTTTTAGAAAAAGAAAAAATACTAATTTATGCGTTTCTTATATTGTATCGAAGGCGATTTCATGTGAAAGGGCAGGTTTTTTCCATTTTTAAACATTACCCACCCGCATAAATATAATTATTCTTCGTCAAACTCTTATTGTACATATTGAAGAATATTTTATTTAAAGAAAAAGAGAGACACTATATTTCCAGTGATCGACACACCATTCCACGCAGAAATTCAGCCGTCGGGCACAAAGGGTCCAGGCCTGGTAAGTCTAGTATCTCATGAAACGCTGCCCCTGACCCCGACCTGGTTTGACGGACGGATTATTGCATCTGCCCGGCCCTCAGTGGGCAAAAAAAGTTTATCCGGACAAATTAGTCCAGAGCTTTTAGTAAATTCGAAAAACAAATACAGATTTTCATCCATTTTCAACCAGCAGATTTCCTTTTTTCAACGGAATCAATTTTAAATTACTTGTCCAAATCGTTCCCAAACGAATTCTTTTCAAAGTCAAAATAAATCGTTCATCAGCAAGAGTACTTGAAGAGGGAAACGATTCTATTGATGGATAAAAGAAAGCGGCTTAATTGCAAAGGACGCATTCTGAAATGAACGTAATTTTACTGTTAATAGACTTTTTCTCAGAGTGCAGCTTGTTCAGACCATATACCAAGTCCGCCTTCATTAATGTTTTCCAAAGATGAAATAAGATGTTCCAAAATTTCATGAACTTTTAATGTTTTTGAAAGTTCTGTAGTTTCAAACTGTTTTTTTAGGTCTTTGATGTATCGTTCAATGTTTTCATCTTTACGAGTAGAGAAGCAACCTTCTACTACTTTGTTCATAGCTTTGAGTGTGTTGATATACAGGGTGGCGAAAAAGTATGGAAACCCCTAGAAATCTCTGTGGTTTGTTCGAAAAAAAACAAGGTCATACCCTAGGTATCTTTCAACGAGGATTCCAATGATGACCTTGTGTTTGACGTTGAACCTCATTTTCAAGGTCATTTTGAGGTCAGCTTTCTTTTTTTTTTTAACGGGAAACCCTACCTTTTGTGCCAGAATCGAAAAGAGCAGGAAATTTTACGTTCGGGTATGTATTATCATGATAAATACAATTCGTACTTTATTTTGCAATATCTACATAAGCAATCACAGACCTACGTACCGAAATAAATGTAATATACATTTGATATAATAATTTTGAACATATAATGTAGAAAATTTCGCATTTTGGACAAAATCGAGTGCAAAGCACGAGGTACGTGATGAGAATGTATCCGTTAAAGCCGAAGGTGATCACCAAATTACAGTTGTCGATATTTTGACCTTTAATTTTAAAAGTTATGTGCACAAATGTGGGATAAATACAAAGACCGAGCGCGTAGCGCGAGGTAAATACAGTATCGAGCGCGAAGCGCGAGATTAATATATTATCGACCGCGAAGCGCGAGAATCAACAGACGCGCGCCCTATGCGCGCTCAAACTTTCGAGCGAAGCGGGCAGATTTTTTTCACTAATTCTGCGAAATTCCTACGAGGTCCTATGACAGCGTACTTTGACCTTCATTTGACCTGTAGAGGTCACGTTAACCCTTTACCTAAACACATACCCGAACGTAAAATTTCCCGCTCTTTTCGATTCTGGCACCAAAAAAAGGGTTCCCATTAAAAAAAAAAAACAAAGTAGACCTAAAAATTACCTTTAAAATGAGGTTGAGGGTCAAATACAAGGTCACCGTTGGATTTCTCATTGAAAGATACATAGGGTATGACCTTGGTTTTTTTTAACAAACCACAGAGATTTCTACGGGTTTCCATACTTTTTCGCCACCCGATATGGTAATAAACGCAAAATTCCAATATTTTTGTATACATATAACAGGGTCATTTGAATTAATGTATAGAATTCCTGAAAATAATTAAAATAATTGAAATAATAATTATTGTCATTTAATTTATCTGCTTTTTTTAAAAGTGTTCGACAAGTGTAATTTATTTATATTGTGATACAAACTAATCCTTTACTTTATTTGTTTCTATCTTATCATTAAATAATTAAATAATATTTGAAAAGTTTTTTAGTCAACTTTGATTGTTTCATTATTTGTTCTTTTTTTATATTTTGTATCCTCTTTATGAATAATATTTGATCAAAAACTACAAAAAATACTTTTGTTTATTATTTTACATATTAATTTAAAGCTTTATGTACTTAATTTTTATGCAAAATAAGTAAAATACGGATTTCATGCAATATGGATTTATGATTCTACCAATGAATCCTGCCCACCGTGTTGTGTAGAAGTCTGCCTCGAACTCAGGCGCTAGTTTCCTACATAGTGCAGTTAATTTGTGTGATATTGCAGAATAATTTTCGAGGCTTGTAATTGCTGAATTTTAATCTGATGATGCAATAATTAATTTAAACAATATTAACAATTAAACAAAATAATTTCGACATATCGATAGATCTCTCTTCAGTTTTTAATAATGAATTCAGTGATATAAAAACTCATTTTTCGTTTTTTTTTCTTCAGTTTACTGCCTTTTGCGTCGAATGGCAGAAGTGCCATTTCGTAATGTCGCGACGAGTTGTCAAGCTCATGAAAAATATTAGACTATTCATCCTGATTTTTGGGATGACGAGATACTTCGTTTCCATATCAGGTAGACCTTTAATTCACTAATTTTCACAGAACATTATTTTAATAAGTCTTAAAGGAAGGTTAAGGTCGTGTAGTTTTTCGACACCCAGAGAGTATGAAAATTGATTCAAAATTGTAACTTGATTATTATGTATAGAACTTAATGTTTGACTATTATTTCTAAAGAAACATATACGAAGAAAGGTTTAGAACGATTAAGCATTAAGTTTTAGTAATACAATTTTAATTCTATATTAGCTCTCCTACTTTCTGGATTTTGCAAAAACATATTGCACAATATTACACCCCAATAAAACATGGCCTTTCAAAACATGGTATTAAATGTATAAAATAAAAATGGTTGTAGTTAATAATTTAACCGGTTGAATCGCTCACCATTGGTTAGGAGCTTTAAACTCGTTCTCCGTTCACACCATGTGGAAACAACATTATCCATTCTGTTTTGATGCTTAGTGGAATCAAATCATTGACATATTATATCTACACTATCTACAGTACTGTTCACTACATCAGCAGGCATTCAAATCACATGACACGTGACACGTAACACGTTACAACAGGATTTTCATTCCAATATTATCACAGGCCACAAACACAAACCGATTATTTTAATTCGCAGCCATTCGTGTAAATGTCACTTTCAATGAAAAGGTAACATAAGTGTTTCGTAGAATTCGCGTTGTCGCTGGAGAACCGAGGCAACGACTGATCGCATGATGACCACGGAAAATGGAAACAAGGTCTGGTGGTTCCCGTCATCTCCTTCCACTACTAACTCGTAGTGGCATCTATACTCTCCCTCTCTATCATATCCTTCAACCTTATTTTTACCAATCATTCTGACTTTTTAATGTCTACTATCTAATGTAGTTCTTATTATTATACTCTTAAATGGCTATGCATTTAAATCACACGGAGAGAAATTGAGTTTGGAAATCTTGTGATCATTGTTAGAAATAGGTGACTCAGTCTAAGAGAAGTAAAGGAATTCATTTTCACGTTGGCCCATCTAACAAAGGTTAATATGCAAGTATTAAGAATGAGAATGAGTAAAGTGACCATATTTGAAACGCTCAAGTGCAGGATCAAGTCAGATTCAATATTTTTACACTAAGGAAGCCTTGAGTCATGAAACACATTCATTCAAATATATTATATCACACGCAATGTTGAAATCTCAAATTTGATTGGTCGAGAACCTAGAGAGAAACTCAGAAGCCTCGAAGTAGAAAAAAAAACCCTTTTGCGGGTCGTTTTGCAAAAAATCGTCTTTTACAGGAAGTTTTGCAGGACATTTAACTTCGCAGAACATATTGCTCAAATGCGGAACTATCCTGCGAAATACAGGACGAATGGTCACTTTAAGAATTACATGGTTCAGGCTCAACGGTTGTCGCTAGAGAAACGAAAGGTTCGACCGTATGGGGCTCAGTGTAAGAACGCGTGTAGAGTCAAAGGTAGAGTAGAGCAATGAGAGGTTGGTCAGTTAAGTATTAAATGAGAGATCAGGTTCTAAGGAAAGTAAGAAAAAAAATCTGCCCGCTGCGCGGGCACATTCTCATCGAGCGCGGGTCGCTTCGCTCGCAAGTTTGAGCGCGCCTAGGGCGCGCGACTGTTGGTTCTCGCTCTTCGCGCTCGATAATGTATTTACCTCGCGCTACGCGCTCGGTCCTTGTACTTCCCTACATTTACGCAAAATCTTTGACAATTAAATGTGGCTTTAACGAATACATTCTCATCACGTATCTCGTGCTTCGCACTCGAATAACATTTGACCAATATGCAAATTTTTCTATATTATGTTCAACTTTAATATATAAAATGTATACTATATTAACATATGTATGTCGGTTCCGAACTGCTCATTCAGATATAGCAAAATAAAGTACATATTTTATTCTTCATGATTACTTCAATATTCGTTCCTTATTTGCCATTGATCTCTAGACGTTTTTACAAAAATTTAACTTGTTCATTTGTAATGTTAATTTTCACGATTAAATCAAAAACTACACGTCCTATAAGAAAATGGATCAAAGCAAATTTGTAGATGTAATTTAGACGAACAAATTATGACATCAGCTTAAGACCGATTTCAAAACAAAACTGGAGTACGCAGCCTTTCAAATCTTACGAATTGAAAACTGTAATTTTCCCTTCGTGTTTTTTTAGAATATTTACAAAACGTGCTTTTTTGTGAATATTGTTCCTCTGTTCGCAACTGCTGAATTGGACAGAACAAAATAAAGCAAATGTATTTTATTATTTGTTCTTTATTTCACAATATTTTTTTTTTATTTATTGTACAGAGTGTTTATAAACAAATTTGTTTTAGATAAATAAAGAGATTTCCTTTTTACCTATTTTTGTTGTTCCATAGTTCAAATGGAAAATGGATTTTTTAATTTTTAATAACATTTCTTATAATTAAAACAATAACTATCTTTTGAAAATATAGTCTGAACCAAATTCCTATATTTTTTCAGATGAACAATTTCGTTAGTTAGCATTTCTTCATGTCTTGCATGGTTTTGCCCGAAAACAGAATTACTTATTTTTATAACATTTTTTACGAATAAAACAAAAACCATACTTGTTATCAAAAATATTTTTGTAGCAAATTGGTAGATCTTCTCGAGATAAATCATTTCTTCAATTATCATTCCATCTTAAAAAAATGTATAGTTTTGCTGGGAAATGGAATTTTTCCATTGAATTTTTCCTTGAAACATTATACCAAGGGGTAGTCCAATCAGATAATTCCTTTGAAAGTTACCACGTTTACACATTAAAATGACAACGACGACAGGCACGCAGACACCGACGTAAAAACTATTTTTTCTGACTTAGGGGGCCTCACAACGTTGGCATTTGATGGAATCCGCGAAAGTAATTTTTCACATAAGATCAATACCTTTTCATTATGATGAGAATGTAATAATTCATTATTTTTTGTGCGATCAAAATTTGAATTTTCGATTTTTTCAAAAAAATTCAAAAAGCTGTCCTGAAATTGTCGTAGAGGGCTTCCAAAAACTAACATTTTTTGTCTCTTGACTTTTTCTCATATTGTGCTTTGTTTCACTTAAAATGTTAATTTTCGTTTTTTTGGGGGGGGATTTTGAAAATGCTCCAACTCTGACAATTTTCTTTTTATCGAAAAAAGTCGTAGGGATAAATTGTTTGAAATTTTGAGTACTATGGATAGCTGTTCATAGAATTTCTGAATTTAAAAAAAATGGTCTACAATTTTTTGAAAATGCTCTAACTTTTTGAGTTTCTATTCGAAATAGCTGGTTGACGACCTCGATCTTTCTTTTTGGTCCCATAAACTGTGTGTCAAAGCACAATCCAATCCAAATAGTGTTTCAAAAGTTATCCGATATACAGACGACGACAACGGTAACGACAGACAGATAGACACCGACGTGAAAACTATTTTTTCTGCCTCAGGAGGCCTCAAAACGTCGACATTTGATGGAATCCACGAAAGTCATTTTTCACATAAATTCAATACCTTCTCATTATGATGAGAATGTAAAAATTGTCCAAGATAAAAAGTACCTTATCTTGAAATTAAATATAATAAATTGCTAACATAGGTAAGCGAAGTAACGGTGTTTTTTAACTATAATTTTTTTAATTTTATTTCTGAAACAATAATTGAAGGTTGCAGTATACATACCCTAGTAGCAAGATAACTGCAGACTGGCGCAAGCTGGGCGCCAGAAAAAGAAGAATCTGTTTGCAGCAGGGCGCCCGGCTGGTTCCGCTTTGGCGTGCTGTTCTGTCACCAGAGTCTGGTATAGCAGATCCTGGTCCAGACTGGTCATGATATACACCAGACAAAAATAAAATAACGTAAAGTGGTACTATAAAGGTTTCTGTAATAGTTTTACACTATATTTCAGCCCTTTCGGGAGAATATACTGCGGAGACGTCACAACATTCCAGGAGACACACTGAAATATTAAAAACATAACCTGTTGTCGTATAAGCTTGCATGCTTGCATGTTTGTTCATACTTGTGAAACGTTCAAATTTCCAATTGCTAGATTTTCAATTTCATTATTTATATTCTACATTAATTACTAGTGTTTAAACTAAATACCAGAGTCTGGTTCCCTTATTCACCAGATTCTGTTCTTCGTCTGGTCTAATCATTTCTCCCGTCAGTCTGGTCGACTAGAGGGAGCAGATTCTGAGCCAGACTCTGGCCTCTGTCATACAAGGCAGACGTTGCTACTAGGGTATAGATAACCAACAAAATCAAAAATTTTCAGGAGAGCGAAATAGCATTATATAGAATTGAAATCACCATTTAAAGATAATGTAGGTTTTATAAATGTATAGTTGAAATATTTGAACCTTAGCGATATTGGCGCCACTATCTCGTAGCTCCCTCTGTAAAACGACATAAGAGCCAAGTGTGAATAAATAACTAACTCTTACAATCTTCAGAAGGGGGATTGAAATCTCAAGTGCCTACAGTGGGCCACGAAAACGCGAAGACCTTAAAAAGTTGAAACTGTGACGGAAAAAGCTAAGAAAGTTGACGCTGGCTTCGCCGCGTGCCTCTCGTGTTCAATCGCGCTTATTGTTTCCGTGCTTCCGAACCTTCCGGGTCTCAGAGAGACTTTAGTTTTCCTCTGAACTTCTGTATCGGATACGCGTAGTGTACAAGTCCGAATTTCAAGAGCGGAATCGTTCTTTTTCTGTGAATTCCAGTGTAAAGGTCGTCAGAATTTTCGACGCTTTGAATCCTGCATAATGGCGGAACCTTAGACGCCATTTTAGTTCACAAAAAAGAACGCAGTGTGGCACTGTAACGTAGTGTGACGCTGTAAGTGAAGTGTTCGAAAGTGGAAACAGCTGAGCCAATTTAGTTCACAGAAGAGAACGCAGTGTGGCGCTGTGCCAATTTAGTTTACAAAAAAGAACGCAGTGTGGCGCTGAAACGTAGTGTGGCACTGTAAGTGAAGTGTTAGAAAGTGGAAATAGCTGACTTGTCAGCTGACAAGTGAATGTGGAGACATCCTTCAGTTTTGTTTCTATGCCCCCTGGCGGACCGATCGAACGGAACGGATACGCTACAGCGTATCCTTATAGTATCCACATCGTATCCTCTCCGTATCATGCAAGAAAAACTCATTAAAAAAGAAAGATTAACATTTCACTTGTTGAAATTCGGATTCTACGTGAAATTTTGAGTTAAAAGGTCACAGAGTAATCGCAATAGTTTTTCTTGCAACATTAAAAACTTTAAAAAAATATAACACTTATCGATGACGTGCGCTGAAGGCGACTTCAAACGCATCGTCGTTCAGTAACAGTTAATAGGCGTTATCCGTCGACGATGCGTTTGAAGTCGCCTTCAGCCCACGTTATCCATAAGTATTATATTTTTTTAAAGTTTTTAATGTTGCAAGAAAAACTATTGCGATTACTCCGTGACCTTTTAACGCAAAATTTCACGTAGAATCCGAATTTCAACAAGTGAAATGTTCATCTTCCTTTTTTAATGAGTTTTTCTTGCATGATACGGAGAGGATACGATGTGGATACTGTGAGGATACGCTGTAGCGTATCCGCTCCGTTCGTTCGGTTCGCCAAGGCCCTTCTGAAAAGAAAACTTCTGAACGAAGCATTCTTCAGTCGCCTGCTACGTTTTCTTCCTCAGTGATATTTTTTCTTGTGGAAAAAAATGTTAGTGTAGTGACACGTGACAAAATTTGTAAGTGCCACATAGGTTGTTGTAGTGGCACGTGTGCGGGAAAAAAAACTTCTGAGTGACACCATGGATCCTATCAGATTCAGGGTAAAACCCCTCAAGGAAATTTGCACAAATTGGGTCTTATCGACAATTGGTTCGAAACCTGGGATCATTCGAAGTCTGTATGAGGCAGATCCAACAGACAAATGACTGGAAGAAGCCAACACCATTCAGCCAAGTAATCAGATCGAAGAAGACGTCGACCACGGAGCGATGAGACATCCTACAGACCAAGGACAACGACAGAGGTACAACGAACGTGAAGTCGAGTTCCTTTGTCGAGAACGCGATTTCATGCAGCGAGAACTGGAGCTCGCAAGACGTGAACTGGAGCTTCTGCGCGCTTCTCCAACTAACCTCCAAATCCAGCAAGCGCCACGTCAATAAAAGTGGACAACATAAAAGACTTTCTGTGTGACTTTGATGGCAACGACACAAACTTCCGATAGTGGAAAGAGCAATTCCTCCTCCTGTGTATCACGTACGAGCTAGACGACCCAAAAAGACGATTACTGATCAGCATTAAATTTAAGGGAAAGGCTCAAAAATGGTTACACTCCAAATCTGAGTTCATTGGAATGACAGTGCCAAATCTTTTGATCGAGCTAGGAAATGTGTTTGGCCATCGTCAAAACCGATTAGACCTTCGCAAAAAGTTCGAAACTCGCACCTGGAAAACTTCTGAATCATTTAATGATTATTTCATGAAAAGATTATTTTAGCAAATGCAGCTTCTGTCGACGGAGAGGATATTATCGACTATATTGTGGATAAAATACCAGATTCGTCGCTTAGGAGTCAAGCCCGAATTCAACGCTTTTTTGAGACGAGATACCTTATTCAAGCCTTCGAGAAAATTTCCCTGAAAGACGACGTCAAGGTCAGTCACGAGAGCAAAAGGAGCACCCCTTCTGAAAACTTTCAAGCTGAATCAAAGGATACGAAACCTGAAAAAAAATTCATCTTCATGTTGCTACAATTGTAGTAAGTTTGGACACGTGTCAGCTGAGTGCAAATTACCGTCAAGGCCAAAAGGAGCCTGCTTCCGATGCTTCGAATTGGACCATCTGTCAAAGGATTGCACCAATAAAAAACTTTTGGCAAAACAACAACAAATCAGTAATGTATCTGATTCGGATGTTGCTTCTGATGAACAAGTGTGCCACGTAGCTGAGACTGTGCTGAAGGAAAATAAATCTGAGGAGATCTCCGAGAATCCACTTAACAGGAAGTGCTTCCGTATTCTAAAGTACAACATCGACGTTGGAGAGAGATGCTGTTCTTCAAATTTGGATACCCTTCTGGACACCGGTAGCCCCATAAGTTTTATAAAAAGCTGTCAGGTACCTGCGGAATGTATTAGTCCATACGAGAGACGTAAGTACCATATAGTGTTATCAATAATAGCGCGCTTATTCACTTAGGTGTAATTTCAGCTAATGTTAATTTCGACGATGTGACTAGAAAAAGTAAACTTATTGTCGTTCCTGATAACACCATGTCTAGTGCGGTTGTGTTAGGCCGCGACGCATTATGGGCTCTTAATTTAGGTTTGACAGCACTTCCGGAAAATGAGGCTAAAGCTACTAAAGAAATTGTTTACATCGATTTTCCGACTGATCAAATTATCGATTCCCTTGAGATAGATCCTGAAGTAGGGCCTGAGGTTGAGTCGATGTTGAAAAGTTTATTTGTTTCTGAATATTTGAATCTAGAATTTCTAGAATCCCCTAAGATAAAAACCGAGATGACTTTACGATTGACAGACAGTCGATCTATATATTTCGCGCCACGAAGATTATCGTTCGAAGAAAAACAAAATCTTAAAAGACTTACTATTGAGAAAAGTTATTCGTGAAAGTGATTCTCCTTACGCATCTCCTATATTAATGACAAAGAACAAAATTTAGAATACAGACTATGCATTGATTACAGGTTTGTGAATAAAATCACTTTAAGGGACAATTACCCGCTTCCGCTGATGGAAGACCAGATTGGCGGATTACGCGACAAACGATACTTTATGTTACTAGACTTGAAAGATGGATTCCATCATATTGACGTGGCCGAGGATTCAAATAAATACACCTCTTTTATTACACCACTTGGTCAATTTGAATGCTTGAAAATGCCATTTGGTCTCAAGACAGGTCCCGCAACCTTCCAAAGGTTTATAAACAAAGTTTTCGATAAACTAATTAAATCCGGTGATATCATTGTCTATTTGGACGACATTTTAGTCGCGAGCGCATCTATGGTAGAGCACCTAATGATCTTGAAACAAGTGTTCAATCTGATGATTGACAACAAACTGCAATTGCGTTTAGACAAATGCAAATTCCTTCAAACTGAATTGGAGTATTTAGGGTACAAAGTTTCAGCCGAAGGAATGAGTCCTACAGATCAGGGATTAGAAGCAGTCATCAACTTTCCTATACCTCAGAATATTCGTGAAGTTCAACGTTTTTTGGGGTTATGTTCTTACTTCCGCAAGTTTATTGAGTGTCTCTCTGTTTTAGCCAAACCGCTTTATGATCTTTTAAGAAAAAATGTACTTTTTCAATTCGGTCCTGAAGAATTACAAACAGTAGAACAACTTAAGATCTATTTGAACATTTCAGAAACTATAGTAGGCCACGAGCGATCGTTTCAGACCGAGGTACATGTTTCAAGTCGCTTGATTTTAAAGAATTTGTAGATGAGAATAAAATGAGCTACGTGGAACGGGTTAATCGTATAATAACCCTAATGCAAGCTAAACTTTGCGACCCGCCCGCAGGAAAATATTGGTACAAATTCTTAACTAATGTAGAGTTTGCTCTAAACAATACCGTCCATAGAACTATAGGCGTAAACCCTAGTAGGTTATTATTTGGACTAAACCAAAGAGGTTCAGTAATCGACCCAGTGGCCGAGTATTTAGAGCAGGCTAAACACATGGAAGAAGATACCCGTGATCTTGAACAGATTAGGTCTGAAACTGTATGAAAAATGAAAAATCACAAGATTATAATAAAGCATACTTTGACAAGAAACATAAAGAACCGCGGAAATATCAAATCGGAGATTGCGTAATGGTTAAAAACTTTGACACTACAGTTGGAGTTTCAAAAAAACTCATCCCACGTTATACAGGTCCGTACGAAGTCGTCAAAGTTCTATGAAACGATAGATATGTTCTTAAAGATATTGAAAACTTCCAGGTAACGCAAAAGGCCTATGTAGGGACATGGGAAGCATGCAATATGAAACCCTGGCACAACGATCTGCTTTCATTTATTTGTAATATATACTCCGAATACTTAAGTGTTACATTAAGTTAGTTTGTATCAGTTTAGGGTCAAACTGCAGCCAGGACGGCCGAGATTGTAGGTTTTATAAATACAGTAAACTTCCTTTTATTCTATAGTTCACCTATTCTACATCCCCTATACACGCTTATTCTAATTTGCGCAGTTTCGTCATCTCCCACCATGGTCCCTGTACGGGCTTTACGGTCACGCCCGCATCAGTGGGTGACCAATTAAAAAAAAGAGGCCCAAAGAGCGGGAAGCCTTGAATTGAGTATTTTGACATGCCGTCATGTGAATGCAGACAACTTTTTCGAGAAAATATTCTGAACGAAAAAGTAATAAATGTACAAATAGTAATATTTTTCAAGTGTAGAATGGATTTTATCAGTCATTTCCCATTCTTGTGTCGATTGACGCCCTTTCAGTGTCACGAAATACAATCAACTGTCCGAAATTGGAGGTTAGAGTGCCACTAACCACAAATTTGGGACAGTTGATTGTATTTAATGACACTGAAAGGGCGTCAATCGACGAAATAATGGGAAATGACTGAGAAAATAGATTTCACACTTGAGAAATAGTACTAGTCAGACCTTCATCACTTACGTTTACTTTTAGAATATTTTGTCCAAAAAGTCGTACGCAGTTGCAGTCCCATGTCCAAACCTTCCTGACGGCTGACCTTTCCACCTATTTTAGCATTATACACTTGGAAACTATTAATATTCAGACCTTTATAACTTACTTTAACGTTTAGAAAACTTTCTCCAAAAAGTTGTCTGCACTCCTATGTTACTCCTATGCTAAACTTCCTCACATTTCCACTCATCCTTCTATGACCCGATGTCATGCCACAACACTCACTAGTCTAGTCCGCGAAATATTTGAGTCGTTTTTTGATTCTATTATATTGAGTTTTAGTTGGCAATTTTTGGTACTTCAACAAAAACACTTGAAAGACACTTGAAAAACATTCGCATGCTAAGGGATCGCGATTTTTTCAACTGCGCAATAAGTCGGGATCGTCTGAACCGTTTCCACTTGGAATGCATTTTATTGCGCAATATACTGGACTGAGTATTCGCGCATACAGCGGCCCTTCTGAGGCGAGTGTCGCAACTGTCTCTCGCCCTTGAGCTGAGAAACTGCGTGGACTAGCAGTTCTAGGAATGTCGGGTGTACTTATCGGTATATCATTATTGATGGTATTTATTGATTTCAAATCGACCGCGGTTTTTGGCACACGCGCAGTTAAAAAAAGTTACTTAGCGCAAGCGCATCGATACAAGAACGGGGCCGCCAATGAACGTCGCTCGATAAAAAGAACCTGACTACTCGCGGTAGAGGTGGGGCCGCCTCCAGCCCTAGAATAACCCTTTGCGGGGCAGTGGGACATATACGTCCCACCTGTTTATCATCAATAATTTGGATATTTTCCTACTTCTTCCTTGTATTCTTTCGTAATTTATTGGATGTTTGAGTAGTTGAGGTTCAAATATTGATATTTTCATAGATGAGAAATCAATATCTTCATTATGTTCATAATTATAAACAAATTACTTTAAAAAAAAGCCACTTTTTACGGATAAATTTGGTTGTAGGAAAACAAGCCCCATAACATGCTCAAGTCATGGTGGGATTCTATGTTTTTTGAGTCGTAGTTTCCGAATCTGGAGTCAGATTTTTGAAATTCAAAATGGCTGAACCAATATGGCGGCTATTTTGAGTCAAATTTGTGGTTTTTTTGTTCAATCGGCGAGAAACCGGATTATGGGGGTTTTTGAGGTCGCTGATTACGATTCTGATATCAAAGACACAAAATTCAAGATGGCGAATACAATATGGCGGCAATTTTGGTAACAAAAATTGATATGAAAATGACTTCGATATCAGAATCGTAATCAGTGATCTCGAAATCCCCCACACATCAGGTTTCTCGCAGATGGAGCAAAAACACCATAAATTTGACTGAAAATAGCCGCCATATTGTATCTGCCATCTTGAATTTTGTGTCTTTGATATCAGAATCGTAATCAGCGACCTCAAAAACTCCCATACATTTGGTTTCCCGCCGATTGAACAAAAAACCACGAATTTGACTCTAAATAGCCGCCATATTGGTTCCGCCATTTTGAATTTCCGAAATCTGACTCCGGAATCGTAATTAGCGACCCCAAAAACCTTAAAATCAGTTATGACTTCCAAAATTCGTCCATCAGAAAAATATGCCCCTCAAAGGGATAAGCGAACGTGTTCGTTTCAAGGCCAGTAGAATAAAAGGAAGTTTACTGTATATAGTTGAAATATTTGAACCTTAGCGATATTGGCGCCACTATCTCGTAGATCCCGCTGTAAAACGACGCAAGAGCTCAGTTAGTTCCTTCGTATCCTGCGTGGCGTAAAGATGTCCTATGTATTTTGTATCGATGCATTAATCCAAGTGTGAATAAATAACTAACTCTTACAATAAAAACGAAAATTGAATCCTTAGCTGAAGTGTTTCCGAATTGAGTACAAAAAAGTATGATTAAAAAAAATTATCCAGTTCCGAGAAATAAAATGTGGAAGTTTACAATCTCAAAGTGACAGGAACCTGAAATTGAAACAACCCTGGTTGATGATTGCCATAAAATGTGCAATTTTCTATATAGACAAATAATAAGAACTTATTCTCGAAATATTGAGTTGCTAAATTGGGAGAAAATGAGTTTGATTGGAAAAAGTTAACCAATTCCGAGTAAATCATTCAAGAATTTGGCGGTTTTATTTTCATGGGTTTTGAAAAACGTTTTTATATTGCGATTAAAAATCTATTTTTCAATTTTAAAAAATAATAAAAACTGAGTCCCGAAATATTGGGAGGCTGAATAAGAATGAAAAAGTTTTTAAAGAAAAAACTTATTCTGTTCCGGGAAAATAAAGATTTGGTGTGGCGGTATCGCACTCTAACAGTTACAAATGTTATAAAAGTGTCTTTTGGTAGAAAATGATGATTTAAGATTTTATGTTGGAATTTGATTATGGTATTTTGGTGCGAACAACGTGACAAATATGGTTTTATTTAAGAGCTTTTTCTTTGAAAAAAGAAGTATATTATTATTTTATCGTATGTAAAAAACTTTTAGGAAGAGGAATATGGTGGCAAGTTTGAGCGCGCCTAGGGCGCGCGGTTGTTGTATCTCGTGCTTCGCGCTCGACAATATATTTGCTTCGCGCTTCACGATCGCTAATGTAAGTACCTCGCGCTACGCGCTCGGATACTTTTTGCCTCGCGCTTCGCGCTCGACTTTTTTCGGTTTTCGCACATCGTGCTCGGCTTAGATGAAAAGAAGACTTGCAAATATTATAAAATAGACAAAACCTCTACGTTTTAAGTGATTGTTAAATTTGTTTTTATTTTAGATTAAAAAGGAAGTTTATTTACTTAAGGCTCTATCGGCCTTAAGGAACACATTCTCATTACAATACCCACACACTTTTTTGAAGTCCAAAGAAAAACGCTTAATTGCTTAAGAAACAGTTTTGGTTTGACTTACTGAAAATGCTACCAAAAATCAAAAATTCCGTTTCTGATCAAACAGTGTTTCTTTTATTCATAGAAAACTATATTTCAATTTTTTGTTTATTTTGTAGTGTCATTTTTCACGACTAAAACAAAAACTACGCGTCCTATAAAAAATAATTAACAACAGATTTGTAGATCTTTCTTGGATGGATAATTTTTGTTTGATCATCTTTTTTCGTATCTTGCATAGTGTGAAAGCAAAATGGAATTTTTTATTTTTTATATGTTTCATGGGGTCAAAATTGTAATTTTTTATTTTTCAAGAAAATTCAAAAAGATGTTATGATAATCTTGTAGGGCTTGAAAAAAGCAACGTTTTTATTTTCTTGACTTTTTTCATATCGTGCGTTGTTTGGCTTAAAATGTTGATTTTCGTTTGTTTTTTTGGATTTTGAAAATGCTATAACTCTGATAGTTTTCTTTTTATCGAAAAAAGTCGTGAGGATAAATTGTTCAGATTTTTTAGTACTACGAACTGCCGTACATAAAATTTTGAAGTTTTGAAAAAAATGATTTCAAAAATTTTGAAAATGCTCTAACTTTTTGAATTTTTATCAAAAATAGCTGGCTAACGAACTTGTAATTTTTTCGAAAGTTATCGTGCCTACAGACAGACAGACTACATACAGACAGACACCTTGGTAAACATCATTTTTTCTAGCTCTGGGGGTCTCAAAACGTGGAGATTTGATGAAAACCGACTAAGTCAAATTTTACATAAAACCAATACCTTCTCTTTAGGATGAGAATGTAAAAAAGAAGTCAGGAGTACATGTGTATACAGAGAGTCAGGTATCTGGTTTTGAATTACCAATCTTGTTATCACTACAATAAAAATGAGATTTCGAACAAATCCTTTAACAAGATGTACTTGATTTTTAAAGAATTTTTAATGCAAAAAGCTCATTTTTGACAAAAATGTCGGTTATCTAGTTTTGTGCTGCAACCCTTCATTTTATGTTACACGAAAAAACATATTGTCGTTTTACTAAAAATTAGCTCTAAGCGAAATCATTAAGCTAATTCAGCAAGAAGTTATTAGAAAAAAATGTGGAATTTTTATAGACCGAATAAAAACAAAAATAATAATTTGCAGACAGGTGCAGTCGAGAATGGCGCAAAGTCGCGAACTGAGGGCGGTAATGCAGCGCTACTGCGCTTGCCTGATGTTGGTGGTAGCTTTCTGGTACTGAGTCTCAGAAGGCTCGCAGACTCAACGTTATTTGCTAATAACAGCGTCTCTAAGCGCGTCGAATATTTAACATTGCACGACGCATCTTATTTCTGCTCTATCTTAACTATACATAGTAATATATTTTAACTAGGACTTACAAAATAAGGTGTTTTTACAGAAGTTAATTTACTGAAATTAATTAAAGTAAGATCTATATCACATTTAATTTTATTAGTCTATTAAACACTTATTTACAGATATGAGAATGATGTGATCTAGTAATCACAACGTAACAGTTTAGAAAGGGTACCAGTACGCGAGCAATAGTCACTAGTACCATAATAATCTGTAATGTAATACAGCACTCTTCATAAAAATAATTTCTCCATTTTTCTCCGTGCAGTTTGAAATAAAAGAGAGTCGAGACAGTCTGATTCCATTTCAAATCAAGCAGTAAGATCCAGATTAGGATGTTAGTAATAAATAATTGATAATGAAATATGAAAATAAAAGGACTCGTACTTTATCGTTAAGGCCAGAATTTTTTTGACTTACATGTTATTGGGGTTAACCAGTTAACCTTCCAGCAGTAGTAAAGAAATGACATGTTTTTCTTTAAACAAACTGTCTACCGTTACAGAATTTTCTGTAAGACTAACCCCTTTTCCAGCTCGTTCAGGACTAATGTTACAGAAAATGTTGTAATACTAGCCCTGGCGCTATACTTGACCTTGACCAGTTAGTTTTGCTTCCTCATAGAGGAAGCTTTGTAATGGTAACATTTTCCAAAAATTTTTAATTAATTCAATTAAACCTTCCCCAATTTAAAAATGTCGAATACAATGTTCTAAGCAATTGTCCGGCTGTGTATGTGTGTAGATGTCACACTTTTTTGTGAACACGATAACTAGACAACGGTTGCAGATAAAGTGATGAAATTGGGAGGGCTTATTTTCCTCACTAATATCTTGAAACAGACTGAAGGATTTCTAAAAATATTTATTGCATTTTTTTTAAGCACTGAATACTATTTTAAAAATCGACGAATCGATTGACCTATAATATTAATACATTTTATTAAAGAGTAGGGAAGTTATGGTAATTTATATATTTTGAAAATCGGTTTTTTATAGTAAAACTTTTTTCATTAACATAATTCAAAGTTGATGCAAGAACAGAAAAGATATGTGGATTCGAGTCGAATCGATTGACCTATAATGTTAATAAATTTTATTGAAGAGTAAGGAAGCTATGGTAATGCATAATATTTGGAAATACGGTTTTTATAGTAAAACTTTTTTCTTCAACATAATTCAAAGTTCATGCAAGAATATAAAAGATTCCTGGGTTCGAGACGAATCAATTGCCCTACAATATTATTAAATTTTATTAAAGAGTAGGAAAGTTATGGTAATTTATATATTTTAAAAATCTTTTTTTATAGTAAAAATGTTCTCATTCTCATAATTTAAAGTTGATACAAGAACAGAAAAGTTGTGTTGATTCAAGACGAATCGATTGACCCATAGCATTTATACATTCTATTGAAGCGTAAAGAAGCTATGGTAATGCATAATATTTGAAAACATGGTTTTTTATAGTAAAACTTTTTTCACCAACATAATTCAAAATTGAATCAAGAACGGAAAAGATTCCTTGATTCGAGGAAAATCGATTGATCTATAATATTATTATACTTTATTGAAGATTAAGGAAGTTATGCTCATTTATATTATTTGAGTCATCTGTTTCAAACAGAAAAACTTTTTTCATCGACATAATTCAAAGTTGACGCATGAATAGAAAAGACTTTTTGATCATAAATTTTCAAATAGAGTAATTCTGACAATTTTTGTAAAGAAATAATAAAGCTGAGAAAGGGATAGGGTGCGACAGAACTTTTCCCTTCCTTTTTCCAGCTCGAAAAATTATAATTTCGAATACAAAATTTGATTTGTCTGATTTGGGTTTGTGTTAAATTTTTTTTTGTATTATTTTGTAGTTTTGCATTTTTTGTAAATTTCTATTTTTAAATTGAGCAAAATGAAGACTTTGCTTTGTCTATTATTCAAAATAATAACTAATGCTTCCTCTATGAGAAAGCAAATACATTTGCTAACGGGAAGCAAAGTACTCGTGAAATGACCACCATATAATTATAAATACAAAGTGGAAACACTCGAGATCGAATTCACAGCTAGTTTCTGAAAGTTCCGTCAGTCAGTGCCTTCTTTTAAATGCAGTATTTTTTTACCAAGTACATACATCATCACTATATACATACATTTTTTTAATAAAGAAGAAATTGCTGACTTATTTAATGATCTGGAACAAATATAAACACTTTTTGTTTGGAATTAAAATTTCTACAAAAAATCTCTTACCCTTTTTCGATATGTTAATGGAAAAAATGCGCCTGAAAAAAATATAGGTTAAGAATAATTATTTCCTATAATGTGCAGAAGGTATACACGATCTCAAAAAAGTTTTTTACATTCTCATCAGAGAAGGTATTGGATTTCTGTAAAATTTGACCCCCTCCATTTTTGTCAAATGTCCACGTTTTGAGACATTCTGAATCCAAAAAACAGGTTTTCGCGAATATGTCCGTCTGTATGTATGTATGTATGTATGTTGGTGTGTGGGTAGGTAGATTTTTATTTTGTTAGCACTATAACTTTCGAAAGAATTGACAGATTGGATTGGGCTTTGGTATACTTTTCGAGTGTCCTAAAATAAAGGTCAAGTTCGTTAGCCACCCATTTTGAATAAAAATTCAAAAAGTGAGCGCTTTTTCAAAATGTTTGAGACCACTTTTTTCAAATTTGAAAATTCCATGTACGGGTATTCATAGTAATCGAAAAGGCTAACAATTTATCCTAATGACTTTTTTTGATAAAACAAAAATTACTGGAGTTATAGCATTTACAAAATTCCAAAAAACGACGAAAATGAACATTTTAAGCCAAACAACGCACGATATGGAAAAAAGTCAAGAGAAGAAAAATGTTTCTTTTTGAACACCCTACAGTATTGTTATAAGACTTTTTCTAATTTTCTTGAAAAATCGAAAATTCAAATTTTCAGAGCACAAAAAAATAATGAAAAATTCAATTTTGCGGTCAAAATATACAAGATACGAAAAAAGACGAATCAACAAAAATTGTGCACTCAAAAACGATCTACAAATTTGTTATGAATCACTTTTGATGGGACGCGTAGTTTCTGTTTCATTTTTAAAAAACAGATTTAAGAATAAAATAAATTAAATTTTTGGACAAACGACACAAATTACGGAAAGAATTAAGACAAAAGTTGTACACTCAGAAAAGAGCTACACATTTTTTATTAATCATTTTTTTATAAGATGCATAATTTTTGTTTCAATCGTGAAAAATAACATTAACAATAAAAAAAAATTGTGGAAAAACGACGCAAGGTACGAAAAAAGATGAATTGTCAAACGTTGTTCAACCAAAAAATATCTACAAATTTGTTATAAACTTTTGTTATAAAAATACATTCAAAATACAAAAATTAACTTTTTGGGAAAACGATGCACGCTACAATAACATTTTATCTAACCAAATGTTTCTCCTAAATTACATTTACAAATTTTCTTAGAACCACTTTACGCTAGGATGCATATTTTTGGTTCAAATTGTAAAAAATAACATTGAACATAAACAAATTACAATTTATGGAAAAACGACACAAGTTGTAATAAAATGCATAATAAAAAAATTATTTTTTACATTCTCATCCAGAGAATGTATTAGATTTGTGTAAAATTTGGCCCCCCCCCCCCCCGTTTTTTGTCAAATGTCCACGTTTTGAGACCCCCTGAACCCAAAAAACAGGTTTTTACAAATGTGTCTGTCTGTCTGTATGTATGCCTGTATGTCTGTCTGTCTGTGAGCACGATAACTTTTGAAAGAATTGACCGATTGGATTGGCCTTTGGTATACTCTTTTAGTCTCCTAAACTAAAGATCAAGTTCGTTAACTAGCCATTTGGATGAAAATTCAAAAAGTGAGAGCATTTTGAAAATTTGTTAGACCATTTTTTCAAAATTCGAAAATTATATGCGCGACCGCTTATAGTACTCGAAAATTCAAACAATTTATTCTTATGACATTTTTCGATTAAATGAAAATTTTCAGAGTTACGGCATTTTCAAAATCCAAAAGAAGAAACGAAAATTAACATTTTCAGCGAAACAACGCACGATACGAAAAAAAGCCAGGACAAGAAAAATGTTTCTTTTTGCACGCCCTACAAGATTATCATAATGACTTTTTGCATTTTCTTGAAAAATCGAAAATTCACATTTTCATTGCACAAAAAATAATTAAAAATCAAAAAATTTAATTTTACGGTCAAACTATGCAAGATACGACAAATGATGATAAAAAAAACTGTGCACTCAAAAAAGATCTACAAATTTGTTATTGGTCACTTTTTGACAGGACGTGTAGTTTTTGTTTTGTTTGTAAAAAATAACGTTAACAGTGAAAAATATGCCCGATAAGCGGGCACATTCTCATCAAAACTTTCCTTATTTAATTTATTTTTCATCTTGTGTGTGGTTTTTCAAAATATTTAATTTTTGTATGCTCTCAATACTATTTCTAACGATTAAAACAATAAAATAACTATCATTAATGCTCATGGTAGTTGAAAATTTGTATTTTTACATTCTCATCTAGAGAAGGTATTAGATTTGTGTAACATTTGACCCCCCCCCCCCCGGTTCTATGTGTGAAGATAAAATAAAGGCCAAATTATTTTGATTAATGTTTATGAATAATTCAATACGTGCGAAAAAAATCTACTAAAAATAATCCGAACAGAGCAATTTGGAATATTACAAAAAATATTCATTTTACTTTCATAGCAATGTTTTGGCAATATTCCATTGAAATATTTCGGTAATATTCCACAAAGATATTTCAGTTTTACTGTAAAAAATAAATTTTTTAAATATTATAAATGACCATAACCATCCAAATTTCATCACTTTATTTACATACAAACACACACACACCCGAAAAATTGCTTAGTACATTGTATTAGACATTTTTAAATTGTGAAACGTTTAATTAAACGAATAATAGTATATTGTGTGACAAGGGAGTAAAGTTGGTTTTTTTGAGCGAGTGCGAAGTTTTTCCCGCGTTACACACGCTATTTTTTCTTACAAGTGTAAAGTGAAAACAAGATTCTGAAGCTGTAGGGCGTGGGAATAAAATCAGATTCGTAAATGGTGACATTAATAGATTTGTTAATGTGTCTACAAGTACATAATATCAGAATAACCACAAACGAGGCCCAGGGGCGCAGCCCCGGCAGGGTCCAGGTGCGGAGCCCCTGGCGGGGTCCAGGGTGGTTTCTTACCTTTACTTGACATGTTATTGTATGACAAGTATAATTTCACTTCCCGAAAATTACAAAAAGGAGTTTTGAATCCTGCATTGATTCTTCTATCGCACTTTTGGCTTTCCCCAGGATGTGAGCTGGTATCTCATTGTTTCTAAAGTATCGACATTACTACTGGTACCACTGGACACAACTTTTATCATAACCTCTGCAATCGAGTTGAAGTGGAAGAAAATAGTTCACTAACGCCACATTCCGTGAAAATGTCATTAGGGAGCAAGGCTAAAGTACTTTAGTCATTCTCTCTTGGGACTAAAGTAAACCCAATGGCCATGTGCGCATACACGTTAATTGTCTTCAGTCCGATGAGTTAAGAACTGCTAAGAAATTCTAATGAACTTTAGTCTCACTTTTAAGAGACTAAAATCGCCTTAAATGTGCATGTGTTAGAAGTTTTTTTTCTTCAAATTGTTACTATCACAGAGATTCCTCTCTAAAAAAGCAAAAAATCCTAGATTTGCCAGGCACGGTAGGCCACGGTTAAACACTGAGAAACCCTTTTTGGCTTAAAACCAGACCGACTTTCTTAATTCAAAACTTTGGTTTGTTGTCAACCACTGTCGTACATTGACGAACTCGTTCTTACAATGGGATAAAGAATCAACAAGAATTCGGCCATTGTTCACCTAAGTTTGAAAAAGTTCCCTATAGTTGGCAAGATTTGGCCCATAAGTTGGGCAATGTTCCATTTCCACATGGGAATCTTATCGAAATAATATAATTGGTGTTGGTAGTAACTCTAACTGTAACAACTTATATTATTATTACATTCTCATCAGAGAAGGTATTAGATTTGTGTAAAATTTGCCGGCCCCCCCCCCCGTTTTTGTCAAATGTCCACATTTTGAGACCCCCTGAATCCGAAAAACAGGTTTTTACGAATATGCCTTTCTGTATGTCTGTCTGTCTGTCTGTCTGTGTGTGCGTGTGTTAGTGCATATGTTGATTTTTAGTTTGTTAACACGATAACTTTCAAAAGAATTGACATATTGGATTGGGCTTTGGTATACTCTTCAAGTGTCCTAAAATGAAGGTCAAGTTCATTATCCAACCATTTTGGATAAAAATTCGAAAAGTGAGCGCATTCAAAAAATTTTTGAGACCACTTTTTTTAGATTTAAAAATACTATGTACGGTTATTGGTTTATTTCAAAAAACAAACGAAAATTAACATTTTAAGCGAAACAACGCACAATATGAAAAAATGTCAAAGGAGAAAATCGTTGCATTTTGAACACCCTACAAGATTATTACAACAACTTAAAAATAGAAAAATTGAATTTTTAGACAAACGACGCAAGATACGAAAAAAATAAATAGACACAATTTGTTTACCCAAAAAAGAACTACAAATTTTTTTATTGATTATTTTTTGCACTCAGAGAAAAGATTGAGTTGATTCAACAAAACAGTTTGTTCAACCTAATTTGTTTGTTGAAGCGGAAAAATTTGGTCAGCGCAAATAAACCTTTGGTTATTTGTAAAAAACACAACGAATTAATTTGGTCAGTTCAAAGTAATTATTTATTTGAGCATGTTTATTTGATTCAAGCAAATAAATGTGTTGAGCGGAATATATTAATTATTAGAAAATGATTTGGTTGAAGTAACGAAATAATTTGGTTGATTCTACCAAATACTTTCATTAACTACACTAAACATATCGAAACAGATGATGTCAGCCCACGCCGGTGACCAGTTTGCGTATCGAAAAGTTTCTCATCGTACATCGCCGTTGTGTCGCGAATTAGTGAAAAAATACGAACAAATGGACACTAACAATGTCCACGTTTTTAAAAAACTCCGTTCTGAAAAAGAATGCAGCACATTTTGAATCTAAGTGCAACCTTTAGTTCGCACTGTTCACACCGGTGCAGGCAATCCAACCTCAAAATTCATAAGTTATGAAAGAACCCCACACAATTACGTATGGAAAAAGCCTTTCTGTCAAATTGGGTGAATGTTCAGACTTCTAATGCTGCAAGTGATGCTTATCAAAAGCTTTTGTCCTAGAATACAATTGTTTAAAAGTCAAGATCTAGATACATTTTGATTGAACGAAACAACCAAAATATTTGTTGAATTAACAAAAAAATTTAGTTGAATTAACCAAAATATTTATTACAATCAACCAAAATATTTATTAAAATCAACCAAACTTTATTAACCAAAAAATTTGGTTCAATCAACCAAACATTTGATTGACCATATAGTAATGTATTTATTTGTTTGATTCAACCAAATTTTTGTTGAATCAACCAAACTTTTTTCTGAGTGTGGTAGGATGCGTAGTTTTTTTCTAATCGTGAAAAATAACATTAACAATGAAAAAATTAAATTTGTTGGAAAAACGACGCAAGGGACGAAAAAAAATGAATCAACAAAAAGTGTGCGTTCAAAAAAGATCTACAAATTTGTTAGCGATCACTTTTTGATAGGACGCGTGGTTTTTTTGGTTGAGTATTGAACTATTTTGTTGAAAATTCGTCTTTTCTAGTCCAATTCAGCTATTTTTAGATTAAAATTAAAATCCTTTTTGTTTGAAATATCAACTATTATATTTAATTGAGAATTCATCTTTTTTGGTTGGAACTTCAACTACTTAGTAGAAAATGAAACTTCTTTGTTGGACATTAATCTTTTTGGTTGATGATTCATCATTTTAGTTGAAAATTCTCTTTTTTGTATAAAATTAACTATTTTGTTGAAATTTTTTTTTTATGAAAATTAATTTTTTTAACTGAAAATTGAATTATTCTATGTTTGGTTGAAAATTTATCTTCTTCACTTTAAACTTCAATTATTTGGTTGAAAATTCCTCTATTTTGTTAAAAATTAAACTTTTTTGGTATAAAATTAATATTGTTGGTTGGAAACTTAACTATTAGGTTGAAAATTCCTTTAAAATTTCAAATATTTGTTTGATAATTTAAAAAAGTTGAAAGTTAAAAATTTATCTCTTTGATTGAAAATTAGTTTTTTATTTGAAATACTTGTCTGTGTGTGTGCTTCTATGTGCCTGTAGATTTTCTTTCGAAAGTTATCGTGCTAGATAACTATCGAAAGTATTGACAGATTGGATTGGCCTTTGGTTTACTCTTTGAGTTTCCTCAATTAAAGGACAAGTTTGTTAGCCAGTCATTTCGGAAGAAAATTCAAAAAACCAGAGCATTTTCAAAATTTTTTAAACCACTTTTTTAGAATTTGAATATTCTGTAAAGCTGTTCGTAGTATTCAAAAAGAAGAACAATTTATCTAATGACTTTTTTTCGATAAAACACAAATTACCAGAGTTATAGCATTTAAAAAATTCGAAAAACCAAACGAAAATGAAAAATTTAAGCCAAACAACGCACGATATGAAAAAGTCAAGAAAAAAACATTGATTTTCAAACACCCTATAAGATTGCCATAACAACTTTTTTAATTTTCCTGAAAAATCGAAAATTCCAATTTTGATCGCACAAAAAAATGATGAAAAATAAAAAATTCCATTTTGCGATCAAGCTACATATGTATAGCAGTTCGAAAAAAGATGAATAGACAAAAATTGTGCATTCAAAAAAGATCTATACGTCTGTTAATAATCACTTTTTGATAGAACGCGCAGTTTTTGTTTAAATTCGTAAATAACAGCAATAAAAATTGAAAAAATTGAATTTTTGGACAAACGACACAAGCTACGGAAAAAGATAATGAAACGAATGTTGTTCATCCAAAAAAGAGCTACGAATTTTTTATGATTTATTTTTTCATAGGGTGCATGGTTTTTGTTTTATTCATAAAAGACAACATTTAAAAATAAAAAATTTAATTTTTGGACAAACGACACAAACTATGAAAAAAATGAAATGACAAAAGATGCTCATCCAAAACAGAGATACAAATTTGTCATTGATAATTGTTTGATAGGTCGCGTAGTTTTTGTTTTAATCGTAAGAAATAACATTAAAAATAAAAAAAATAATTTTTTTGGAAAACGGCATAGGGTACGAAAAAAATTAATAAACAAAAGTTGTTAACCCAAAAAGGATCTAAAAATTTGTTATCGATCATTTTTAGACAGAACGTGTAGATTTTCTTTTAATCGTAAAAAACAAGATTAAAAATAAACAAATTAAACTTTTGGAAAAACGACATAAGAAACGACAAAAAAATGAAAAGACAAAAGTTGTTCAACCAAAAAAGATCTACACATTTTTTATAAAATCTTGTGATGAAAATATATCAAAAATAAAAGAATTACCTTTTTGGAAAAAGGACACAAGCTACAGCAACATTTTATTTAACAACATTTTTCGCCTAAATTATATCTACAAGATTTCTCAAAACCACTCTACACTAGGATGCGTATTTTTAGTTATAATTTTAAGAAATAACGTTGAAAATAAACAAATTAAATTTATGGAAAAACGACACGAGTTGCAATAAAATGTTTAATAACAAAATTGTTTTTTTTTCTTATAGTATGCGCACTTTTTTCAATCATGAAAGCAAGACAATGAAAATACGTATGTTTCAATACTAATGCATATTATGCATTGTAATAATATAAATTTATTGAAATCATAAATTTTTCAGGGTAGCTGAGAATAAAATCCAATGCAAAATAAGAAACAAATATTAAATTAATCATGATAAATAAAACTTGTACTTTATTTTGTAATATCTGAATAAGCAATTCCAGGCCGAGGTACATGAATAAATGTAATATACATTTGATATTAAAGTGTTGAACACAATGTAGAAAAGTTCAGATTTTTGACAAATCCGAGTGCGAAGCACGAGATACGTGATGAGAATCTGTTAGTTAAAGCCGAAGGAGCTTTAACAAAAGAGAATTCACATTCACCAAATTACAGTTGTCGATGCTTTGACCTTTAATTTTAAAAGGTCTGTGCATAAATATATTAATATTTATTTAATATTATTAATTTAATATTATCGAGCGCGAAGAGCGAGAACCAACAGTCACGGGCCCTAGGCGCGCAATTATAGTTACTCTAATTATAGAGAATATTTTTTCTACGCTCACCGAATTTAGGTGAATCTAGAATTTAATTAAATCAAAAGATACTTTAATTTCATAAGTAATAAAGAGCGGATTTTATATTGTTTTTTTTTTGTTTAATCCTTTTTATTTTAAAACTCTTTCTCCCTGCAAATTAGATCTTATATTGAAATAGAGAGGAATATTGGAATATAGGAATATTGTTCTCGGAACAATAAACTATGGTTAATATAGTTAATTTGAGAATTATGTGGGTTAATGTATTTTTTTCTTTAAAATGTTAACAAACGATGAGAAGATTATGAAGAAGAAAAACTACAACGTGGAAAAGTTTTGATTTGAGGTAGTATATATGATTATTTTTACATTTCTTATAATGTTTTTTTAAAACTTTTTATAACGTTGAACAAATGAAAAAATAAACGTTGGACGTCTGTAAGGAAATAATATAACAACTATCAACAACATGTGGTAGTTAGAAAAAGTGCTTTTTTCGGGTAGAATTAGGACGGAAAATCGGCCCAAATCACTTACAATAATGCTGGCCTATCTCCATTTTTCCAGATTTTCAGATGGCCAATCCAAGACCTGTTTTTATTTTTACAAGAAAAATAATGCTTTTCTTCATGTTATCGACAGATTAATTTATTTTATTCTAATGAACATTAACAACTTTAAAATTTTTAATTTCTGTCAAAAGTTACATGATTTTTTTTGTACATCCTTATCTTGTTGAAGGTTTAAAATTTTCCACTAACTCTGCTTTATTGCATCTTGCGTAAGACTGAAGCTGGAGATTCCCAGCTTTTATTACGCATATGAGTAGAAAACATCAACCAATTCAATTTGCATTTTTACTATAGAAAGATGGGGAACTCTACGACGAACTCTAAAATCTATATTCACAAATTAATAATAACTAATAATTGTATTATAGCTAAGTAAAACAGCAAACAATATTATTGAAACTTTGCTTCTTTTTGTTAAGTTAACAAAAAGAAAAAATCCGTGAATTTCGAAATATCTAAAGTAATTAGAAAACCAGAAAACAAAGAAAACTGTATGCTCTATTTTTTTTTAATGCTAGAGGGAAAATACTAGTGAAAATGTATTTACAAATTATCTGAAGTTTGGAAATAAAACAACGCGGAACCTACAAACGACTTGACTGAATTATTGTTTTCCGATGAGGTCCGATAAATGCTTCCATCCAATTATGTTTAACTTGAGATGGAAGAAATTCTCGTTTAATTACGACGTAATAAGTGCAAAATAATAGGCTATTCGAAGGATGAATTTTTTATTGATTTTATAAAAGGCTGGAAAACAAACGATTGCAATAACTGTATTATGACGTTGAACATAGCCTGGGGGAAAATGCGATCTTCATAAATAAAATGTTGCGCTTTTCAAACCTTTTTCACGCAATAGAATGCAACATTTAATTTATTCTGTATCTTTTATACCTTTTAGTAACAGAATTTGTAAACAACTTTTTTCTTAATTTTCTCATCATATTTCTATTTTTGGAACTCATTGAGGTGTTTACGTAACGTGTCAGTACTGATCTTGCTTTTTTAATGATAACGTGTACTGAGGTATGCACGGGGTTTATTACGTGTACGTCTGTTGATTTATGTGGAAATTGTAGCCTACCTGATTTCTCAATTTAAATTAGAGAAATTTCCACTATTTCAATCTGTAGTTCAGGTTTTGACTTTTTTATGTTTCACTGAGAAATCAGTGAATCCTAATAATGGTCTTGAAATGAATTGGAAATGTTAAAATGACGATTCGCAATTGATAGGAAGGCTGCCTTGTGAATTGATTTCAATTACAAACATTTTGGTACTTAAAATATAACTATAGTCTTAACCTAAAATAGCATAAAAGTAAAAAAATATTCATAAATATTCAAGTCAGCACTTTTTCGGTATTAAAAACCTCGAAAACTTGCTTTTTATGGTGTGCAATACTTCAATAAAAACTTGGTTGTCATTAAACAGTCGGCGTTCCCAAAAGTAACTCCTATCACTGAAAAATTACCCTAAAAATAAATATGCACTTATAATAAAAGTGAGTTTATCAGAGTTTTGTGCTTTGTTAGTGTTTAGCATTTTGTGCTGGGTGGTTTGGGTTTGAATCGTTAACCCCGTGTGGAAAAATTTCCTGGCATTCTGGTTCCAGATCTGGCCCAGGTCTGGATTTATCTAGACTATCTAGTCTGGAAAATCGGATATGGCCCAGGTCTGACGCTAGTCTGGCCCTGATCTGACCTTTTCTAGACCCTCTAGTCTGGAAAGTCTGGTCTGTCCCAGGACTGGCGCTGATCAGCGAGCCAAGAACAAAAAAAGTTCTAAGTCCGATTAGCCAATTTTTTTGACATATTTAAAAAAAGTTACAGGGTGTCTAAAATGATAGAAAACAAGAAATCGACACTATCAAAACAAAACATTTTTTTTCTTATCACCTTGGCAGTCTGGTCTGGCCCAAGTTTGGCGCTGATCAGCGAGCCAAGAACAAAAAAAGTTCTAAGTTCGATCAGCAAATTTTGTTTTGACATATTTCAATAAAGTTACAGGGTGTTTAAAGTGATAGAAAATAAGAAATTGACACTATAAAAACAAGACATTTTTTTCTTATCACCTTGACAGTCTGGTCTGGTCCAAGTTTGGCGCTGATTAGCGAGCCAAGAGCAAAAAAAGTTCGAAGTTCGATCAGCAAATTTTATTTTGACATATTTCAAAAAAGTTACAGGGTGTCTAAAATGATAGAAAATAAGAAATTGACACTATCAAAACAAGACTTTTTTTCTTATCATCTTGACAGTCTGGTCTGGTCCAGGTTTGGCGCTGATCAACGAGCCAAGAACAAAAAAAGTTCCAAGTTCGATCAGAAAATTTTATTTTGACATATTTCAAAAAAGTTACAGGATGTCTAAAATGATAGAAAATAAGAAATTGACACTATCAAAACAAGACTTTTTTTTCTTATCACCTTGACAGTCTGGTCTGGTCCAGGTTTGGCGCTGATCAGCCAGCCAAGAACAAAAAAAGTTCTAAGTTCGATCAGCAAATTTTATTTTGACATATTTCAAAAAAGTTACAGGGTGTTTAAAATGATAGAAAATAATAAATTCATACTATCAAAACAAGACTTTTCTTCTTATCCCATCACTAGCGGCTGACCAGCCCATACCTAGTGGTTGACCGGACGGTCTCGCCTGGGGCTAGCCCGAAAAAAGAACGTTACACTTTTGGCCAGGCCCAGGCCAGACTTTCTGGCTAGCGTTAAGACTGGAAACCAGACGGTCTGGTCTGGGGCAGGCCAGCGCCAGAAAATTTTTTACACGGGACCCACAATCTACCTGAAAACTTGCATTCAGTCCGCAAACCCGCATCAACCCTGCAAAAACTAAATTCAACCAACGAAACCAAGTTTAATTTAAAAACCTGAATTGCTTTGTAAATGTAAGATTGAAAGAACCAAAAAAAAGGTTCACTCCGGATTATCGGGTCGGTCCAGGTTTTTTTTATTTTTTCCATACAGCTAGCTTTTTTGTAGCAATTTTATATGGACAATAGTTTCGTTGTGAACATAGTATATTGTGCTACCTTCTTACTTCTTTACAAAGAAAATTCATTTCTACGCTACTGCATTTGCTCACTTAGCTTCAGAATGTAAGACATTTTATTTGAATAGAAAGACGAACATTAGAAATAGGTTATTTTTTAAAAACTTTTTTCGTCTTGCTTTTTTAAATCCGTCTGATGCAGTAAAATGTTTTAATGAAGACCTTAAGTCTATCCAACTATTAGGCAGTAGAGTTCGAAAGTTTTGTGATTAAGTTTTTGGATCTTATATAACAGTGGCTCAAATATTCCACTTGAAAGCTAAGCTAAATTTTCTCCAAAAAAGCGCAAACAATAAGTAGGTCTTGCACTATTCGAAATTGAACGATATGTTTAGGAATGCTAAACCAAACGTTTATAATTTGGTCCAAGCTTTGCTGGAAGTCTAAAGGGGACCCTACATAAAAATGGAAAGCATTGGAAAACGGAGAAGAAAAATTATAGAAAAAGAACAATCTCTTATTGATCAAATCTTAATGTTAGAAGTCGGTTTCGTAACTAGATTAGAGCTTGTAGTTCGGGCATTTTTGGAAAAGTTTTTGATGTTTTCGGACAGCTAGAAAATATTCCAATCTGACGCAATACTTTTTCTTGCACTTTATTAGTACCTTTGGTTGAGGGGTAGTTTTCCAATGTTAAGTGATGTTTTTGGAAAATTAATTTTAGGGGCGTCGGAGAGCCTAAAAAGAGCCCTTAATTCTGATGTACTCACTTCTATGATTATTGCATATTTATTTGTTAGGGTAGTTTTTCTGTGATAGGGGAAGCCCATGGAGAGCTCCCCTGGCCTATTGTGCAAGAGCCCTAAATGAGCCATCAATTCTTGTGAAAGAAAAAAGTTAATGTAACAAATATTTCTACCATGGTACTGCTAGCTTTACGTAAAGCTGGCAGTACCATGCATTTTTTTCAAATGCAAAGCCCAAAATTCGGCTTTTGGGTATAAAATGAGCTCTACATGAGCCCCTAATTCTGGCATGGGGCTTACATTGTTTGCGCATGGTGGTATTTTCAGATTTACCCACCTTTATTTTATTTTTCATCAGTTTATTATATCGAGTACGAAAAAAAAAAAAAAAATTTCCTTTAATAAGAACGGAGGGGGAAGGGGGTACGACAGTTCGTCACCTGAACCTTCGGGGAGGGGGGGGGGCTCAGATCATCACGGCGTGTCCCGAGGGAGTGGGTGGGTCAATTTTGACTACTTTTCGCGTCACAATGGCTATTTGTGTGAAAATAAGTTGACAAATAAAAAAAGTGCCGATAAGGTAGGAATCGGGTCACGTGCCCCACTCATCACATGGCCTTAAACGGACACCCGAATAAGAAAATTAAATTATTTACCCGGCGGAGTCTTGTCCGGCTCTATCCAGAATTTGGTCGGAAATTAAGTTGGGTGATGGTTTGCATCAAAGACCGAAAGCGCTGTTCTATCCGACGCCATCCGGCTCTTAAGCGGACACCTGAACAAGAAAATTAAATTATTTCCGCGGAGGAGTCTTATCCGGCTCTGTCCGGAATTTGGTCGGAAAATAAATTGGGTGAT
>CAKNYM010050910.1:228119-280639 GCA_932195095.1 Andricus curvator
GGGTGATGGTTTTTGCATCAGACCGAAAACGCTATTCTATCCGACGCCATCCGGCTCTTGAGCGGACACCTGAACAAGAAAATTAAATTATTTACGTGGCGGAGTGACTACAGTGGTTCGAAAGTCACCCAAAGAGAACGATTTCAAATTCAATTAATAAAAAACGAATAATTTCATATTTAAATTATGCATTCCTAAATTTAACGCCTTAATAGTTGAATAAATTTAAGTTTGAACCTTTGGAAATTAATTTGTACCTACAGTTTCAAATATTCAAATGGCAGAAATGTTTTCCCCAATTATATATTTTTTAGAAAAATATTGTTCCAAGCACTAATAAAAATAGACATTTAAAACTTTTTTTTATTTTAAATGTTTAAATGTTTTTTTTTATGTTTGAAAATAATTTAAATTAAAAGTTTAATTAGTTTCGTTTGATGTGATTATTCTTGTTTGCATAACATAATGATATTATTTTATTCTTCTAAATATTTCTTATTTTTCTGGAATGGAGAACCCACAATAGCAAACTAGCATCTTGCAATTAAGCACGTCAGAGCAACAAAGCTACATCAGGCAATAAGCCTGCGCGTAAAAAAAGAAAAATGTGATCAGTGCAAAAGACGGTTAACAATTGCTTGAGAGCAATTGTTAACCTAGGAAAACCACGAGCACGTAAACAAAACATAAGTTTTTGTAGTGCAAAAGGCGGATATCTAGTTTCGCATCCGTAGGAAATCCAACTTTTTACATTCTCATTCTAATGAGAAGGTATTGGTTTCATGTAAAATTTGACATAGTCGGTTTTCATCAAATCTCCACGTTTTGAGACCCCCTGAGCTAGAAAAAACGATTTTTACCAAGGTGTCTGTCTGTCTGTCTGTAGCCACGATAACTTTCGAAAAAATGATCAGATTTGATTGAGCTTTGGCACACTTTTTTATGGCCGAAAAATAGAGAACGAGTTCGTTAACCAGCTATTTTGGATGAAAATCCAAAAAGTGAGCACATTTTTAAAATTTTTGAGACCACTTTTTTTGAAGATTTGAAAATTCTATGTACGGTTATTAGTAGTACGCAAAATGATGAACAAAATATTCTTATGACTTTTTGTGATAAAAAAAAAATTACTGGAGTTATAGCATTTTCAAAATTCCAAAAAACAAACGAAAATGAACATTTTAAGCCGAAAAACGCACGATATAAAAAAAAGTCAAGAGGAGAAAAACGTTGATTCTTGAACACGCTATAATATTTTCATAACAACTTTTTGAATTTTTTGAAAAATAAAAAATTCAAATTTTGATCGCACAAAAAATTAATGAAAAATCAAAAAAGCCATTTTTCTGTCAAACTATGCAAGATACCAGAAAAGATCATCTCACCAAAATTGTGCACCTAAAAAAGATCTACAAATTTCTTATCATTCACTTTTTGATATGACGCGTAGTTTTTGTTTTATTCGTAAAAAAACAGCATTGAAAATAGAAAAATCAAATTTTCAGACGAATATTACCAGCTACGAAAAAATGACCAAAACAAAATTTGTTCATCCAAGGAAGAGGTACAAATTTATTCTGACTCATGTTTCGATAGGATGCGTGGTTTTTGTTTTATTCGTGAAAATAACATTGACAGTAAAGAAAATCAAATTTTTGAAAAAACAATGCAAGGTACGAAAACATATATGTATGTATACCATTAAGCCATTTCCCTTTCAGGGTAGGCGTGACACTACCCGATTCGGGTGGGCTGTTGGCCATGTTGTAAATGAACAAAAATTGTGCATTCAAAAAAGACTTACAAACCCGTAATCAATTTTTGTGGTAAGAATATATTCAAAATGAAAGAATTAACTTTTTTGATAAACGGCACAAGCTAAAATAAAATGTTAACTAATAAAATTTGTCGCCTGAATTATATCATTACTTTTCATTTGAAATCAAATACCAATTTAGTAATTTGTATATGAAGAAAATATAACACGAAGCACAAAGTGCGCGCTCAGTGTATTTACCAAATCGCACGCCGTAAGTGCGCTCAAACTTTTTTGTTTCTATCATACGGTTCAAATGATTTTCAAATCAAATATCGAGCGCGAAGCGCGAGTGTCTGGATGAGAATGTGTTCCTTAAGGTCGATAGAACCTTGAGTAAATAAAGTTGCTTTTCGGTCTAAAATAAAAACAAATTTAACAATCACATAATATGTAGAGGTTTTGATAATTTTATAATATTTGCAAACAAACTTTTTCTTTTCATCGAAGTCGAACACGAAGTTCAAAAATCCAGAGGAGCCGAGCGCAAAGCGCGATGTAAATACGCCCGAGCGCGTAGCGCGAGGTGAATACATAATCGAGCGCGAAGCGCGAGATAAATATACGATCGAGCGCGAAGCGCGAGATCAGACAGTCGCGCGCCCTAGGCGCGCTCAAACTTGCGAGCGAAGCGAGACGCGCGCAAAGCGCGCCATGAGAATGTGCCCGCAGAGCGGTCAGATTTTTTTGTGTGACTGTGTAATCTTTACGTTTTTTCAGGATCACACTTCGGATGGTCATACTTCAGATGGGAATAAAACGACCGACGATTTTGATAATTCCGTAAGAAATATCCAATTTTTTAACGTGAAATTTAAATTAAATATGGCGATCTCTTACAAACATGTTTATTTTGAATTGATCCAAAATTATCCAAATAAAATTGAAGTTAAATTTAATAATTCTAAAATCATTATTCTTCTAATTCTATAGATATTCAATCAATTAAAACGTGTTTTAAGAAATACAATATAAATATACTGTTCGTTTGAAAAAAAGTTTGATAATACAATTCGTTTAAATTTCAATTCAATTGCTGCTTTTTCCTTGCTTTTTTGTGTTCCTTTAAAGTAAGTTCTAGTTGGTTTCATAAGTTGGCATCAATAGTATATTGTGCTACAAGTTGAAAAAGCGAGAGATTTAAAACGAGTGTGAAGTTAGCTACCCGAGCGGAGCGAGGGTGGCTATCACACGAGTTTTAAATCGTCGCTTTTTCAATGTGTGGGACACGATACTTTTTCTATAATTTGTGCAAAAGTGCTAGTTTTTGTTTACCTGTTTTTTGTGTAAAAAGAAGGCGATTTTTTGTCGATTGACGCAACAATGACAATGGCAATTATCAAAACCATGGCAATAATATGGCAGTAATAATAAGCTGGTTCTCACAATTGAATAGTTGGCCCATAAAATTCAGGGCTTCAAAATTTCCGATTTTTCGTGAAAAAAACCAAGCACAGTATTTTCGGAGAAACTGACGGTGTTTTTTTGCTTTTGCAAAGTGACAAAAGTACATACAAAATACACAACTCGAGACTTTTCAGGAAATTGAATTTAGGTTAGGGACGACAGTCGGAAAATAGAATGAAGTTAGCTGCGCACGATGCACGAGTACATCCGAGGTAGCACGAACCCACCCGAAATAACATTTACTTTTGTCACTGTACCTCACTTTTATCACTGTCCATTTACTTTTTCCACTGCATCTGTCCACTTTTGTCACTGTTGCCCGGAAAGGTCGGCACTGCGCATGCGCCACGCCATCGACCAAAAATCGATCACTTTTTACACCAAAAACAGGTGGAAAAACTGGCACTTTTTCGCGAATTATAGAAAAAATGTATTTTCTTTTCTGAATGTAACACGTTACCTCCAGATAAGAAAGACTCGTTTAGGAACATTTGAAAGATGTACAGAGTTCCTGACACAAACAATAAAACTAGCTACCCCGAAACTATTACGCAAGTAACCGGATAAGAAACCAGATAGGAAAAATGGTATGCACCGTCCAACTTCAGGATAGAACCGAATTAAAAGTTATTAAAAACCGTATACGAATCCGCATAGAATCGGATAAAAACCATGCAGGGCAAATAGTAGGCACCGAAAACCTTTCACATATAACCGGATAAAAAACAAGATAGAAAACAAGATAGAAAACATTGTATACACCGACCAAGTTTCGCATAGAACCAGACTTAAAACCAGACACAAACACCGTATAAGTATCCGGATAGGATCCGATGATAACCGTATAGGGCTTTACTGGACACCGAAAATATTTCGTATACAACTGAATAATAAATCAGATAGAAAAAATTGTATACACCGACCAATTTCCGCATAGAGCCAGATTTAAAACCAGAGACAAATACCGTATAAGTATCCCGATAGAATCAGATGAAAACCGTATAGGGTATTACTGGACACCGAAAATATTTCTCATATAATCGGATAAAAAACCAGATAGCAAAAATTGTATACACCGACTAAGTTTCGTATAGAATGGTATTAAAAGTCGGACACAAGAACCGTATAAGTATCCGGATAGAATCCGATGAAAACCGTATAGGTCTTTACTGGACACCGAAAATACTTCGTATACAACCGGATAAAAAACCAGATAAAAAAAACTGTATACATCGACCAAGTTCCGCATAGAACCAAATTTAAAGCCAGACACAAATACCGTATAAAAATCCGGATAGATTCGAAGAAATTCCGAATCCTATCCGTTTTTATCGGATCCTATCTGTCATTTTAAGCAGGGAAAATAAGCAATTCAAACCAACGAGGGCTTCCCGCTCTTCGGGCCTCTTTTTTTAAATTGGGCAGCCATTGACGCAAGCGTGGCCGTACAGCATAGGCGATCTTTAAAATAGGCTGAAGCAGACTATATTACAATGTTATACCAATTGTGTTTGAAATATTATTCCTAAATAATATAATTTATAAAACCTACCGGGAATAAATTTAGGCAAAGATTAGTAAATATTCTCTATGGATTTTTTGTCTTGAAATTTTTTCTTAGTCCAAATTTGAAAGTTTTGAAATTAGAAGAAATCCAACTATCCAATGTATGCTCTCTAAATTTTAATCAGTGAAACTTCATTGAAAAACAATTAGTCATTTTTTAAGATTTCAATCAGTGAAAATTCTTTGAAATCTTAGTCGTATTTCATCCAATGGGTGAGCCACTTCGATTTTTCCTGTACACTAGATTACAAGGATTATACAAGACTATAATAGATTGAAAGAGATTGAATAAGATTAAATATGGGATTTCAAAAGATAACACACGAGATTACTCGAGAATATAGAGCGTTTTGACGGAAATAGAAGGATGACAAGGGATTACACATCAATTACATGAAACTTCAAAAGATTACAAGGAATTTCATAAGATTACTTGGAATTATACGGGATTCAAATTAAAGAAATACAACTGAAAAAATCTGCCCGCTGCACGGGCACATTCTCATCGCGCGCTACGCGCGCGGCTCGGTTCGCTCACAAGTTTGAGCGCGCCTAGGGCGCGCGACTGTTGGTTATCCCGCTTCGCGCTCGGTCTCTGCACTTCTCCCATATTTTTGCACAGAGCTTCTAAAGTTAAAGGTCACAGCATCGACATCTATAATTTGGTGATTGTGAATTCTCTTTTGTTAAAGCTCCTTCGACTTTAACGAACACATTCTCATCACGTATCTCGTGCTTCGCACTCGATTTTGTCGAAAATGTGAACTTTTCTACACTAGGTTCAACACTATTATATCAAATGTATATTGTATTTATTTCTGTACCTCAGCCTGGAATTGCTAATTCGGATATTGCAAAATAAAGTACAAATTTTATTTATCATGATATAATCACTCAGGTATTTCGAGCCAACACTGTAGAGTTTATTCGCGCTTGCGCACGGTGATCTGAGATCTCGTTTGCTCCCGCGAGAAGCGTGCGAGTGAGCGCCAGTGTTTCAATTACAACCGTGCATGTGCATGACAACAACGACAGCAATTGAGAATTTAGATTATATCAATTTTTTGCAACTTGGAAAATTTTTTTGCAAAGTCAAGTAAATTTAACTTAAATCGTATTCCTTACCCATAGTTTCCAAGGCACAATTTTTGTACTTATTCCTGTATAAAAGCACAAAAATAAACAAGCAAATAATTTAAAAATACTTACGGGAACATTACCTCAGTTTTCAGTTGTCATTACCGCTTTACGCGGTAGAAAAAGAGATAGTAATTCTCAATGCGCATGCGCGACTAGTTTACAGCTGGCTTGAAACATTTGAACTTGGAAATAAAGGTGCAGTTACCGCAGTCAAAACTTGAGGCAGGATTCGTCTACCGACTGTATTATCCGAAATGAAGGAACTTCCAAAATTAATATTTTCGTCGGAGTATGTAGTTTGATCTAAAATAAAATACATTTATTCATTCGGGACACGTCATTTAAATATTTTTAAGGCTGTTGGATTGGGGTACACAAAACTGGCGAAATCTGTGAAGCACTCAAAACTTACCAATAACCTACGGTTCTACGATAATTCGGTTTTGAGGTTTTAAAAATGCTCTTTGAAAATTGTCTAGACCCCGGAAGGGTTTTTGCGGTGGCAGGAGAGGGGGTAAGTCTCTAGTTTTTCGAAACGAATACGGTAACTGCTGAAAAGTGAGAGTGAAATAGTGTAGCAACGACGTGAAGTGTGAAGGAAGACAGTATATATAACTGATGGAGCTTATAGCTCGACCGTACTGGAGCGTACTACGATGATGCTCTGTTGAGAAAAGTCACATCTGTTTGGCGGGAATTTTAAATTTGAATAGAAAATGCAATTTGTGGTTTTCTTTTCCTTTGTTTATTGACAAGTCCGAATGATTGGCACATGCAACAGTATATACTGCAATTTTAATAAATAATACTTTTTTTTAGAATAATAACCGTGGTCTCGGAAAATAAAAAGTGTACAAGTGATAAAAGGATCTCGCTGATAATAATCGATAATAATTTTGCAATTTTCTTTACATTTATTTATTGAATTATTTATAAATCTTGTCTTGACATAAATTATAATAATTTTAAAATTCATATAAAATTATGGACTTGTACATATTTGTGGTGTTGTAACGTACGAAAAAAATGAAAATGGCGCATTACGTAGAATCGTATAAGTAAGGTAAGTATTTTACACCCTGTTCTCGGTTTATAGCACAATAATATTAGTCACATTCCCTGAATCTAAAACGTCGTCAGAAAGGCACGCTAAGCCACATCCCAGTGGGCACAAAACCATGAACATGCCAAGAACGTCCTTGGGACGTTCCTAGGACATCTAATGTCAGTCCAATTAACGTCTCTAAGACGTCCAATGTCCTAAAGATGTCCTTAACACGTCTTAAAGACATAGGACGTTCTCGGGACATCTTTCGTAATTCGTACTGACATTAGACGTCTTAAGAGCATCCCTAGGATGTCCGAAAGACATATTCCAAGATACGTCGTAGGGATGTCCCCAAGATGTCTCTAGGACATCCTCAATTTTCTTGCCCACTGGGAAGACACTATAGACAGTTTATCTGATCATTATTGTTTATAATTATTAAATAAAAATGTGTGAAAAGTAATTTTTGTTTTGTAAATACAAAAACGTTGGACTAGATAAAATTATTGAGAACCTCCTATTTCCTTCTCAAAACTTGAAACTTGATATCTCATTATATGTAGACAATAGTTTGTAAGAAGTAAGCGCCGGTAATGAAGATATTTGCTCATTTGCTGCAAATTTTTCTTGAAAAAAATTGTTACTAAGTTTGAAGTCTGCAGCATAGAATGATTTAAATTCTGATTAATTTGTACATTGAATCTATCCAAAAACACTATCTCGATATCTAAGAATAATAAATCTTTGAGAATAAGGTTGATGATTTTAAAATGTCTGAAAGGTTTGCAGATTTTGATATTTTCAATGAGAAATGTACATTTCTCCTTCAGGATATTTAAATCATAATTTTCTCTCTAGTAATAGCAAAATTTTGAGAGGTTTCTGAGTGTTTTATGTGTCTGAGTGTGCCTTTCTGAGTGCGTTTTAGATTCCGAGAATGCGAGTAATATTATTGTTCTATAAAGCGAGAAAAGGGTGTACAGTACTTTACCTTATTCATACGATTCTACGTTATGCGCCATTTCCATTTTTGTTTGTACGTTACAAATTTATACGAATTTTAAAGTTATTATAATTTATGACCAGACAAGATTTGTAAATAATTCAATAAATAATTTTAAAGAAAATTTCAAAATTATTATCGATTATTATCATCGATTTCACAGCGTCATCCTTTTATTTTTGTACACTTTTCCGAGACCACGTTTATTATTCTAAGAAAAAATGTATTATTTATTCAAACTGCAGCGATACTGTTGCATTCTCCAATTATTGCTCCCAATTCGGCCCCCCCACTGGACTGCGCATGCGTTGCTTCGGCAGTCCCATTGGCTATAAATGGCGCGCTTTTTGAAACTATTACGTGTGTAAATCAATTTTTTATAATAAATCATCATTGTGAAAATAATAAAAATTGATTTTCAGATCACAAAATAGTCTTTTAGAAATCAAGGTGACATAATTATTTGGCTTTACTCTTTACAAATAAATTGTTGATTTTAAAATCAAAGCAAGGAATACCTTTTTTCACCAATGTAAATTTTAAACCACTCATAATATTTGTTTGTACTTCATGATTATTATATATTGTGAAAAATTGATTTGCATATTTAATAATTTCAAATAAGCGCGCGATCAACATCTAATGAGGCTGCTGGTGCGAGGCATGCGCAGTGCGGTTGGGCAGCCGAATTGGGAGCACTGTCTCCAATGATTCGACCTTGTCAATAAACAAAAAAAAAAGAAAATCACAAATTGCATTTTTTATTCAAATTCAAAATTCCCGTGAAGACAGATGCGACTTTTACCGACAGTGCATTTTAGTAGTACGATCCAGTATGGTCGAGCTATCAGCGCCATCAGTTGTCAGTCGGCTTCCTTCACACTTCACGTCGTTGCTACACTATTTTACTCTCACTTTTTGACAGTTACCGTATTTTTGTCTAAAAACCAGAGACTTACCCCCCCCCCCCCCCTCCTGCCACCAAGAAACCCCATGCGGGATCTAGAAAAGTTACAAAGTACGTTTTTAAAACATCAAAACCGAATTATCGTAGGCTATTGGTTTGGCCATTGAATTTCAATTCTGTAGGCTTACAGCAATGGTGAAGACCGACAATAAGGGCCCTTTTTATGCACATAGGTCACGCATGAGAATTATATGCTCTTCCTTAATATGTATGCTTTTCTTTAATATGCTCTTTCTTAATTTGTAAAAATATGAAAATTTTTAGATTCAGTATTTTTCCAACTGCTTATTATAAGCTCAAAATACTGATAGAATAGAATATGACAAATAATTTCTTGTGCGTAACTTTCCCACAGTAATTTCCTCATAGAGTACAAATTAGTTTAAAGCTGTTCGAGTTAGAAGCATTTAAAGCGCATTTTGGGTATCTGCATATCCAGGTGCGCCAAGATACGTTCAAGATCTCCTCAAACTGGGATTCCATTTAAGAGCGATTTTTTGCATGGTCCTAAATGGCTTTCACTTAAAGAGAACACAAAATTCGCACGCTCCGAACGTTAACATTCAGGGCTGTATAAACCATTTCCAATTGGAATACATTATATCACGCAACATACGCGCGGGAGTGCATGCTTCTCCCGTTGTCACTGTGCTGTTTTTTGGCACGCATGACTGAGCAATCGCCCTCCCCCCTTTCGACCCGCGCTTCTCTCATCTCAAAACCGCTGAGGCATCAATTCCAAGAACGACTTAAATGGTAGATACTTAAACTGGATTCCCAGTATAGATGTAATTATTGTGATCGGCGACTCAATCGCAAAAAAACGTCCGTGTGCATTGTTTGCATGGTGCTCATATGTACGAGGTCTGTCCGAAAAGTATCCGACCTTGTGGTATTAAGTCTGGTGAATGAAGATGATATCCCCTTCAGAGTATTCCCCTTTAGAAGCCACAACCTTCTGTCAGCGGTCCTCCCACTTTCGGAAGCACTCCTTAAAGTTCTTTTTCAGAATCGTTTTTCTTTTAGAGGATACTTCAATTTGAAAAACAGCCAGAAATCACAGGGAGCCAGGTCAGGACTGTATGGGGGCTACCGAAGTTGTGTAAGTTGTGTACTTTTTTTATTACATAAAAACTGCTGATAATATCACCTTATAGGTGCACGTCTACAGTTTATGAATTACTATGATTTTTTAATTTCACCTAACTCTAAGGAAATATGCACAAAAAAAGCGAATATTGCAATTTTCGATAATTTCTGCACATTTATTTTGTATAAACATATACTGTCTTTTACTTAATTAAAATATCAATACCAAACTTATACACCTGTATTCCTGACATTCTAAAATTTTTATTTTACCTCTGCAAAATTAAAAATTATGTATTTTAAACATTTTTCATCTCTGAAAAAGGTTATGAATTGCTACATACCCAGGTGCGCACTGAACAATATGCCAGAAAATTTGCGCCACCAGAAGATTAAGTCGGTTTAAGTTATTCTTGCAGAGGAAAGCTCAATTATTTTAATGAAATTAATGCATTGATAATATTTTACTGCGATGCTAAAAATTATAGTCTATACGATTATTCACAAAAGCAATGCATTTTATATATACATTAAAGAGTTTATCGAATTTGTAATCTATATTTCTAGAAGTTTTTTATTTGCTTAGAACTTTCTCTTCATCGGACTAAATTGTTTTCTTTGAACGAGAACATGCAGTTGTCTGCATGAAAAATTAAGTCAACTTCAAAAGGTTGAGAGGGCAATTAAATGTTAATTGCTTCTTTAATCTCTACTTAAATTTTAAGTATCTGTGAAGCAATCAGGTATAAATTATTCCTTGGGACTTAGGTATTCCGTTAGTTTAAGAGAAGGTGAACTATTTATGGCTTTGAATATCAATGTACTGAAAAAAATTTTGAGTTGGGCCAACGATTTAGTTAGTAAGATATGGTACTGTTATTTCATTAGTTAATACTGCTATTTTATTAGTTGACAAAACAATATCATTAGTTGCAGTGACTATTCAATTAGCACCAGTAACTGAGAAAATGGAGGTCCTAACTAATAAAATAGCAGTACCATATCTTACAAAATAATAGTTGGCCCCACTAAACATTTTTTCAGTGTGGTGACGGGTTTACCACCAATTCATAATTTAATTGCAAATTCTGATGGGTGATGACAACGAAGAAATGGGAATAATTTTAATTTCTGCCAATTCTGATTTATAAAGAACAAGATACTCTCTAAATTTAAATCATACAAAACAGACTGATAATTAGTGTGGCATTTTACTGAAAATCAATTACGTATGTCTGGCTACTTCAAACGGGAAAAACTCACGGAGAATCAGTGACTATTCACTGGAATTCTATAGTACCTATTTGTGCACTGTTTGGTTAGTAGAGAAAGTTATCGAAATCTCAATGACGCTTAATGAAATGTCATTAACTTTTCTATTATACTCTTCAATCAGTCGTAAATTCACTGAACGCACATTAAAGTTAACTCGCAATGAGTAATTAATAAATTAAACTCCTTACGGATTTAATTCGGTGACACACTTTTGTGTACTGATTCAAATTTATAGAGAGCAACACTAAAAATTAATCCTATATTAGAAAATGAACATTGAAGGTCGGTTTTGTACCAGTTTTTCTACCATAAAACTTTCTCATTATACTTTAGATAAAATAAAGATATTATAGAATATTCTCTTTATTTGAATCAGTGAGAGGTGTGTAAATTGTAAAATTTTTATTCGGAGCCTAAAATAGTTAAATTTTCATTTGAAATTTGAAGAGATCAAAACATGATCTTTTTTTAATAAAAATTCTAGTCAAATTACCAGACCTATTCTTTTACAATTTTTATCAATAATATTGCTCATTAATATTAAGATGGTATACTAAGATGGTATATTAAAATGGTATAATTGAACTAAACAATAATTGTAAAATCTGAAGTACCATCACTTTCAAATTAAAAGCATTCATTATATGTATAGTTTTCAAATGAAAGTCACTGAAATTAAACAATTGTCATTGGAAACGTTCTGTGTTCAGAATTATACATACTATCTAAAATTTCAAGAGTTCAAAATTCAACAAGAATTTAAATTGACAACGTTCTTAATTAAAAAATTGTTAAATTAAAATTTCAAGAATTTAATAGTGTTTCAGACAGAAACTTAATAAATTAGGAAATTTTCAAGTTCCTTTTTGTATGAAATCAAATAATTTCGAATTCTGCATGCGTGCAAATAACTTCAGATTGCATAATTGTTTTATTTAAAATTGAAAAACTAAATAGTTGAAAAATTTGAATCAAGAAAATTTCCCAATTGAATAGTTTAAAATTCGAAATTTGAAAATAGTACGAAAATTTCACTCCTAAATCTCTTAAAATTGTAAACTTTCAATTTGAAAGCCTTAACATTTTTATGTTGATACTTTTAAAATGTAATAATATTAAATTGAAATAGTTTAAGTTTAAACATTTTTACATTAAAAGCGTTAAAAATTAAATCATTTTGAATATTGAAATATTATAAAGTTGTACACCTTCGCAAGATTATTAAACATTTCAAAGAGGTGCCATCGGAGGGTCCGCGTCCAGACAATTAAAATCCCAAGTTGGTTGATTTTAGGTTGCATTGTAAATTCGAATCAATTTGAATTCACTGAGAAATAAGTAACTAGTCACTAAAATTTCAGTCATAGTTCACAGGTGGTAGTGATGTGCAAATTAATTTCGGGTCGAGCCGGAACCTAAAAACACGGAACGGCTCGAAAGTTCTATTAAAAAATTTTCGGTAACTTTGGCGGTAATTTATGGTAACTTAACATAAATTACCGAAAATTTAAGGAAATTTTTGAAAATGTTTAAATTGAAGTTTCGGGCCGGTTCGGGATTTGAAAAATTTTGCACACCCCTAACGGGTATCCAAAATTGCTTTACGAACTAACAGTAAAGTTTGACTGATTCAAATGATATTACATTTAAACAAATTCTGCTCAATATGTAAATTACTATTTATGGAATTATAAAGTACAATTTCATTGGTTTCACAATGCGGATTTTTGTACTTTCATGGAGTTATAAATATAGGCATGTCTATTGCTGCATGTAACATTTCCAAGACAGATTCATCTATAGTTTCAATATTAAATGATCACGAAAGTCAAGTTACAGCAAAGACTTAAGACTTAACCTTATTTTTCTCTTTTTTTCTTGTACCAGACTATTAACATGCTATACTAAAATACGTGAAATGCCCCACATGTTGTCGTGGGGGATTTAATTAAGTGTAGAGTAGAAACGTAAAAAGGCATTAAATTTAAGTAATAAAAATAAAAAAACGCCTACCAAAAATTGCAGTTCTACGTAAAATAAACATTGATTGCTATTGTGACGTTTTAAATATATTAACCAGAAGGAAGCAATGTGACTAAAATTTTTAAAGTAATTTTTTCAAACTAGCTCAATTTCTAATTTTTGTCTCTTATGAATACGCAAATATTTTATTAGATTTTAAAATGTAGATCCTCATTTTGGTAGGATTATTATAAACAAAAACTTAAAATCTCCAATTAATAATTCTTTTGCTTAGATGCTCATGCAGACGATAATTATTTCATCACTTTATTCGCGACAAAATTGTCTCACGTAGGCGCGGGTATCACATAGGGTCGTGTAGGGGGTGCGATAGACAAGGAGCCATGATTTCAACCTTCGTGAATTATTCGCACAGTTTCTTGCCATTCAGAATTGAGAAGGTACCCGCGGGTGGAACCTGACCTCTCTTCGTGTGGACGAAATATAAAGGACAACGAGGGCAGCCAATTAAGAAACAAAATCTGATGTTTTACAAACACCGATACGTAAACTGATGACGCAAATGCGAAACAACTTTTGACCTAGTTACATCTATCCCTTAAACACTAGAAACATTCAACCATGCCAAATGTTTCCTCTCTCCCAAATGAATTCTCGCTAACATCGCCTCTGCTGTTGCAAATACGCGAATTTCGGCTCTGGATGATCTACCTCATATTAAAAACTCCAGGGTCCAATTTCATCTCCATGCTAGCTTTCAGGCGTTACACAATTTGCAACAGAGTTTTACATTTTCGATTATTTAGATTTAAATCCAAGTAATTTCAATAAAATGTTAAGTGTTAAAATTTTCAATATGATTGGTAAATAGTCTTGAATTTTGAAATATTAAATATCTGCTACTTATAATAATAATACCCACTATACTTGTTAAATCATCATTGTAAGAAAATTGATGATAATTTTTCTGATACTCAGGTTTCTTGATACTTGATCGGCTTTGTGATGCAGTATTTTTGCTAGTTTAGATTAGATCCTCTCTTGGAATTATCTGGTTACTATGCAAGGTATGTTTCCAAGTGTTGTGCCCTGGGGGTAGGTATTGTCAAGTGGGATTGTACTCACCGGGGATGGTTAGGCAGCTTGGTAAAGAATCTTGATGATTGGGATGATTCCGGCAGTGATGGATGTGGTATTGGCAGTATGAAGAACCGCACCTGGGACCGCGGCAGAGGGGTTGGTGACGGGAGCAGACTCCGAGTCTCGGGACATTATCTTGAGGTTGATCCCCTGTCAGGACACTGGGTGTTGGGTTGATCACAGAACTCGCGAGGCACCACAGAGATTGACATTGGACATCGTCGCCGAGTACACAGTCGCGCGACACGACGGCGACCACGACCCCGACGACGGCGAAGAACAGGCACCGGATTGTTGCACACGCACAGTCTGCGATGGTCAAATCGAACCTAAAGGCGGTGGTCTCTCTTTCACTCTTTTCTTCTCTATTTCGTCCTCTCTCTTCGGTTTTCAGCCCCTCTCCCCTAACCACTCTTTTCACCTTCTCTCTTCAACCTCTAGAGCCAGGGTGTGCTTTTCCCTGTCTCAACGGGTCGAGACTTAACTCGCATAGGGTAGGAGACGCCCCAACACGGGTAACCAGTTCGACGTATCGCAAGCGAACTCACCCCGCTCGGGCCGAGTCGCGCAGTGCCGTATGAGGGAGATCCACCTAGATTCCCTCTGAATGACCTCGAGTTGGGGTCGTGAATCCGTTGCGAGTTGTCCATACGAGGCCCGCTACCATTGCGAGAATTGGGATCGATTGGTACAAGCCCAAAATGTTTTGGGTGGTGTGCGAATCTTGGGACAGGTGGAGGGGTTTAAGGGCCTATAAAAGTCTTTATGAGGCTTAAGGGTAAGGCGCGAAATCTCGTGTTTAGTCGCGGGTTCCGGGAACCCTATGGGGTGACCTGGATCCGACAGGCACACCGCAGCAAGGCGAGGGGCTAAGGAAGCCCTTGAAATCAATAGCCAGCCGCTACTGCCACCACCACCCTGACCCCCCTCTCTCTCACACTCTCCTTCATTTCTATCTGATTCTCTCTCTCTCTCACTCTTGTTTTACTCGCTATTACCCCCTTTCACCCTCATCCCCTTCAATTCCCTTTTCTACCCCTTGGGTGATGTCGCTGCATCCCTTCATAGCAGTAGAGCGTGCCACGAGATAGGCGCACTTGTGCATACACGCACCCTGCACACAGGGACCTGCGCGCGCAACTCCCGATCACTGATCCCTCGATGAGAGTATGAGGGAGATACACCTGGAACGTGCAGGATATGGAGCAGCACTAGGTCTGGCTGTCTTCAGAACCCCTGTCAAAATAGGAGCAGGTACAACCAGATAGGCGTGTATCCGGTTCTATAGGGTTCAATCAGTGGTTTTAATATCAGATTTTTTAGATCTATTGAAAAGACTGAAGGTTTTTAATCGTTATTCTATCCGATTCTATCCTGTTCTTCCGGGACTTTACACTGTGGCTCAAGCTATAAATTAGTTTATTTAACGAAGCGGTTGTAGCTGCCGAGGAAACAGAGAGAAGGGAGAGAGTCGAAAAGCAAAAAAAGACTCACGCCGGTTGATCTCTGACCCATCTGCAATCAAATAAATCAGATAGTAAAATTAGAATGTGAATGAGCACTCAGTTAAAGGCGTTCAAAGCACTTAAAACCCGAAGTTAAATCTGATCGAGTCGGATTTGTGATCAAACAATTCGTGTCTGATTCGCTTCTAGTTTTAACAAAAGCTGGAAAGTTTTTGGATCCTCAAACACGATCCATTCCATCCCGTCCCGACCCAGACTGTCACATGACCAAACATTTTCGACAAAAGTACTCATAAAGTAATAAGTCGAATGGATTTTCCATACCAGACAAACGTTCGTCTTTCTTCCTTTACGTTTGTTTGGCATGTAAAATTGACTACTCGTAAGTTTGTCGAAAAGAATTGATCACGTTACAGTCTGGCACATGCTCTCAAAGAAAAATGGTAGACTATGACTTGCCATACTGGAAGTAAAAGTATTCAATCGGATATAAAACAGTGGCTTCAAACGGATAGAAATTTTGTATCCGTTTCAATGAGCATTTTGCGTCCTTTTCAGTAATTTTCTATCCATCATTACATCTTGAAATTCTGATTCGCTTGAATATCCCTTTCTATCTGTAGAATGGCCTCCCGTTATCCGATTGAATCCTTTTGAAAAAATAATGTTTACCTAATTTATATTTGTTTATGCAGACAATTATAGACCACTGCACAAACAATTACTGCACATGTAGCACGCTTCTAACACTATATTAAATTTCAAAAACGTTGCACGGGATTCGAACCTACGTGACCTTACCGATCTTAACACATCTTAATCCCTGTAAGAACTAAGCCATTTGGTTATCCTAAATTTGGATTAGTGTGTTAAAATGGTTGATGTTTTATTTTGTTATATTGTTTTAAATAAATAATGGGATAAAAATAATTTTGCAGGGATAAGCATAGCGAATCGGTCATATTCCCACTTACATTTAACAATTAATTGTCAAAAGAAGTTTTGGTTGGTTTAGGCTTGCTAAAACATAATAAATAATAATGTCTTGTTATTAAAAAATTTTATGAAATATTTTTGCTTAAGATATTTGAGATCAAATAAATACCTTTGTTTTTACGGAATCAACCACAAATTAAAAACAAATGACACCTAGTTATTATATTCTGCCATCCAATAATATTTAATAATTGTTTACAAAAACTTGAGTAACAAAATAATGCAATATTTTGATATTTTTTGACATAGAAACTATATTCTTTTAGAAAAATCACCTTCAAACAACTAATATTTAAACTTTGTTAGGACACTCGGCTAACAATAAAAGGTAGGTACTGAACCATCCAAATATAAATGTTTTCCTACAGTAATAAGTTAATGACACCAAACGGCAGCTTAATGCAATTTTTCGCGTAATTTTAATCTTATTCTAAAAGTCAATCTCTGAATAGGTGAAATTCATCAAACAAACTATGCACGAAAAAATTTGCAGAACCACAAGGTACGATCTAGTGGCCCTTTGGGGGTCATCCATAAATTACGTAAGGGTTATTTTTAGAATTTCAGATCCCGGCCTCTCCCCTTCGTAAGGCTTTGTCTGTATTAAATGTATCTAACATTAACATAGGTGTAAGATTTCGCTACCCCCCCCCCCCCATATGAATTTTATTCTATATTATATATTTATATTTACCCATAAATTACAATAAGCTTTTCGTGTGTGGGGGGGGCACACGAAAAGCTTATTATAATTTATGGATGACCCCTTGCGCAAAATTTAAAACAGCTGCCAACGCCAAAACAATGAAAGGTTAATATATGGCAACGTTGTAAAAATTTAAATCTATTTTTCTTCTATGAAAATTGAAGAGGAAATCAACTTCATACTCATCTTACAGAGCGTCAAGTTGCTACCTCCATGCAATTTGCCATACTTTTGAGTCACGAATTCTTACTTAAACTTCGATAATTTATTACACCAAAGTTACGGCACCACCAAATAGAAAAAAGCTCGACTAACTTCTGCTGTGTCATTTTTGTGAGTCTCAATTCAAGCCGTTGCCGAGGCAATTTGATCCCGAGTCGAAATTTAAGTTCTCCTTTAATTCTCTAAATTCTCTGACCTTAGAGACTTTAGGAGAATCAAGCGACGTAAAATAAGCCGAGCTCGTAGACGAGCTTTTTTCTGTGCAAAGTTAAATCTTGTATCAGTGTTGTAATTATTCTTGCCGAATGCAGGTAAAGAAATTCGCTTGTCGTTACCAGTGAACGTCTTTTTATGTATACCCGACAGCAATGATTCTAAAAAAATAATATCAGGAAAGTTAGTCACGTCTTATGAAATAAAAAACCCTAATTTTTTTAAGCTGAAATTATCGGGATTGTTCAATTGAATTTGAAAATCTCTTAATTTGAAGCTATTGGGATGCAGATGTACATTAACTTATCCAGGAATTTCGTTCGGTTTAAACATTTTGCACGAATAGCGGAAAATTTGTATCCATTCAATCGGAATATCCGAAATAGTGCATTAAAAAAAGTTGTATTGAATTGAGTCGAATTTTAATTTTAGATTATAAAATTAATTGCAATAATGTATGCCTGAAATAAAAGCTATATTATTTTTTTTCTAATTGCGATTTATAGATGTAGCAATAATATTTTTCGACTCTTTTTCCTCGTTTTGATCCAATTTTCAACTTATATAATAATTATTCTTCGTATTCACTGTCTTCCATAAAAATATGTCATCATTCGAACTGCGATCTTCAACTGAGATCATCATCTGCTATATTATATACCTATAAATATTACCATCCAAACCTTACTGCCAAAAACTTCAACAACAACCGAAACCAATGCCTAAACTACCATGAATACATCATTTACTTCAGAAAGTGGAGGGCAATTAAAGCATTCTAAATTCCAATCTCTGCAATCTGCAGTGCACTTTGGCCTCTCTGCAAGTCCACGCCCTCAAACTTCCTCAGTTCCTGAGACGATCATCACTTCACTAGAATGAGAGCACGTGAACTGTGTCGACCTGCATGTGCAATGTGTAATGTTCAATGTGCATGTGTACATCCAAGCAAGCCGTGACCCACTGTCTGCAAATTGATTCACGATTTCGCACTAACCAACCCTTTTATCCGCGTTGCGGCGTAGAGCTCGAAGATGCGCTACATTATCTCAGTTTCCGCAACTTCCCCCCCCCCCCCCTTCACTACCGCTCTCATTTCCTTTTTACTCCTGCGACATATTCGACCAAACATTCCGCCAAATCTCACTACCCACCCCAACACTCCGTGTCCAAATTCAAGAATTTGTTCATGAAAAAGTCATAAACTAGTAAGCTAGATTTCGGATACGAGAGATAATCGTAAGATGTTCATGGATTTTCATAAGTAATATGTGAACTTTTAGAAATAATTGATGAGCACGTGATGAAAATTGAAAAAGGGGTTTCTTTTTTTCATAAATAATTTTTTGCAACACATGCATGAAAATTAGCGTGCGGGAATAAGATCTTCTACACGCTGATCTCACAGTATCGTCCAGGTATGTTGTACAAAAAAAGGTCTTTCCACCATATTAAGTAGGTAATGTGCGTTTTTTTGCTAAAACGGATCATTGAGCAGTGCTGATGATAATTCCAAATTTTCTAGAAATGGCTACTACGCAATACGGAAATACTGTTGAAAAAAGTTTTAAAAATCGTGTTTGCGTAGACTGATGCGCCCCATTGCATTTTATAGCAAAGTGGTTAACAGCAAAAGTAAACTAGAGTAAATGCTCAGAAAGGTAAGAAAAAGAACCTTCTATCTCTAATAAGCGCGGAGTTATGACTTTTCAAAGAACCCAGATTTTTTTCAAAGAGAGATTAAAAACCCCAGTTCTGACGTTTGTATCTGTACTTTGAAACCTATTCATTTTACGAAAAAATGTTTTGGGCACCTATTTTTCGGGGCAATCTCTCGTGTTCAGTTTTTTCAAAATTCTTCGTTTGTGGGTAAAGCTACGTTAATGATGCTGGAAAAAAGTTTTAGTGCATATCCTGCGATCGTATTTGAGTATTTTGGTGTCATATATAAGTAAGAAGGCAACGGCCATACCACGCTGGAAACACCAGTTCCCGTTAGATCACTGAAGTTAAGCAGTGTTGGGCGCGGTTAGTACTTGGATGGGTGACCGTCTGATACTACTGCGTAGCTGTTGGCGGTGGTGGGTGTGGTGAGCCCACACTTGTAGTTATTTACTACAAGAAACTATCCACCTAGAAACACTACCCGAATCGGGTAGTGTCACGCTTACCCCTTGAGGCTCGCCGAAAGGGAAATGGCTTATATATATATATATATATATATATATATATATATATGCATCCATAGTTCATTAAAAATACACCTTTTTCACATTTTTCGTTAAAAAACAATTTATTTTTCAACCATTATTTAAATAATACTTTTCACACTAACAACTGTGTGTATATTCTATGTATTTTCTTTGTGAAAATTACTTTCAGAATATCTGTTGTCGAAAGTGAATGAAGAAGAAATTATTCATTAACTGTTTTTACATTGCTTACGCATTATTTATAAAAAATGTTATTGAAGGGATTAGTTTTACAAGATTGTAATATTTTATGTTAAAAATGCCAAAAATTGATAAACTAATTATCGCAGAGGTAACAATTATGTATTTGTAAATAAATAGGAAATAATATTTATGATTATATAAATGTATGTTTCGAAGAAAATTATTTAATTATGATAATTTTATTTTGTAAAATTTACATTTTATACATACCATATTTTATGGAAAAGTATACGTTCTAAGAATTTTAAGTTTGAATTTGCAAATTCAAACTTAAAATTCTTAGAACGATCATGAGAGTTCCTTTGATGAAACAATTTTCAAGTTTTTACGATGTACTCCATCTCCACGGCTAGCCTCGATAGTGTGTCCCCATGCAAGAACAAGACATAGATTTTTCTAGCGCGGTGGCGTTGGCCCCTGACGGCTAAAAATCGAAATACGAAATTTTGAATTTTAAAACGTAGATTATTGTAGATAATTATATTCCGCATCTTTTTTTCTTTTGCAAGAAGATCATATCTTTTTTAGATTTTTAAAAAATTGCAAAAAACTTTTTTTTTTAAAGTCAATTTTTAATTCGATTTTTGTCTTCAACTCGTGCTCAAATCCACAGTTTTTGGAATTTCTTTATAAAATTTATAGGAAGCATTCCTTATGGTGTTCTTGTTATGAAGGTTAGCGATAAAAGTTTTTAACTTCATTTATAACAATATAAAAAATTATTTTCTAGGCTATTGCATAATTCGTTCCACAAAACGTTTGAGCGTTTCGTTTATCGAGGCAAGTTTGAGCAAACAAAAACTTCATGCGGAGAAGTTGTTCGCAAAGGTACAAAGAAGTTTTCTGCGAAGGCTTTTTTAAAATAAATAATTAGGTAAAAAACTGTGAACGCTAAACTTTAAGCGCGCGACTGATCTTCTATGCGTGTATTGTGCCGAGTCGGGACGTCTTGACGTTTAGGCGGGTTATAGGGGGTCAGTCTTAAAAATAAATAATAACATAATGTCCCCCGGTTATTTTAAGCAAAAAAATCGTACTACGCGTTTTTTAGAAAAAAGAGTTTTTCATTTTTAACTATTGAAAATCTAATTTTTCTCAAAAACGACGCAAAATATGAATAGCAGTTCATAGTTCAAAATTGTTTCCCTCTCTAAAATCTATCAAATTATACCCTTACCAGATGTTGATCCTGTATAATTCAACACATTTTGCCAAAAAGATAGACAAAATCAATAAAAATCAACTAAAATAGCATTTATTTTAAAGAAAATTCGAATATTAATTTTAAAAACGTCTATTTTTAGTTCATTGACTATGTCAAGAACATGTACCATGAGATTATTAAGGTTCCTGAACTTCAAATTAAAGAAAAAAAAATTGGTTTTTATCTCTGAAATTGAAGAAATATATTTTTTAACGATTCAAAATCTCATTTTTCTCGAAAACTAAGCATCATTTGAATAGCAATTTATAGTTCAAAACTTTTCCCCTTCCTAAAATCTATGAAAATGTACCCTCACCAGATGCTTCTGTTGTGTATTTTAACAAAAAATTTCAAAAAAGATAGACAAAATCAATAAAAATCGACTGAAACAGCATTTAGTTTAAAGAACTTTAACATTTTATTTTTAAAAACGTCGGTTTTTAGTTCACTGACTATGTGAAGAACATGTTCTGTGAGATTATTAAGGTGGCTGAGCTACAAAGTAAACAAAAATGGGCTTTTATCTCTAAAATTGAAGAAATATAATTCTTAATGATACAAAATCTCATTTTCCTCGAAATCGAAGCAAAATATGAATAGCAATTCATAGTTCAAAATTGTTCCACTTCCTAAAATGACAGTTAATTTACTAATTTCCCTTCATCCGCTTTCGACAACAGATCTTCTGGAAGTAATTTTCAAAAAGAAAATACATAAAATATGCACACATTTGATAGTGTGAAAAGTATTATTCAAATAAAGGTTAGAAAATAAATTGTTTTTAACGAAAAATTAGAATAAAGTGTATTTTTATTAAACTACAGATGCATATATGCCATCAAAATGCTCAAATACGGTCCTAGGATATGCACAAGACGAAGTATTGAATAAAATTTTTTTTTGCTGAAAATAGCCAAAAAATGTATTTTTTTAAAGAGTCTTAACTCTTGACCTATAAAGGCTAGAAGATTTTTTTTTTTCAGATGTACGCATAATTTTCTGCACTACAACTTTTTCTCCAATATCATTAACGTAGCTTAACCCACGAACGAAGTATTTTGAAAAAACTGAACATGAGTGATTTGCCCCGAAAAATTGGTCAAAAGTGCTCAGCTTTGGAGGGCCATATCCTGTAACCTATTATACCTATTCGGGCTAGGCCATTGTTTTTTTAGAATTACTGGAAATTGGATCTACTTTAATTAAAATCTAGAACATCTTTCCGTAAAATAGCAGGTTCCAAAGTACAGATACAAACGTCAGAATTGGGGTTTTTAGCCACTTTTTTGAAAGATCGGGGTTCTTTGAAGAGTCATAACTCCGCGCTTATTAGAGATAGTAGGTTTTATTAATTTTTTAATTTTCTCAGAATTTACTCTAGTTTAATTTTGCTGTTGAACAGTTTGCTTAAAAAGAAATGCGGAGGATTAGTCTATGCAAACACGATTTTTGGAACTTTTTCAAAAATATTTCCGGGACGCGTCGTAGTCATTTCTAGAAAAATTGGAATTTTCATCAGGACCCCTCAATAAACCGTTTTAGCAAAAACACGCGCATTATCTACTTAATACGGTGAAAAGTAGATGCTTGGACTAGTAGAGGAATCAGGCACTTTGCGAACACTTTACAGATACATAATATTTAAATTTTGCGGAAAAATGTATCGCTTCAAATTGGAAGGGGCGCTAAATTTAATTGAGAAAAGAAGTCAAAGTAATAGAAAACATATTATTCGCAATAAACAGTGCCTTATTCAGGGTTGCTACAATATCCCAATTTCTAAATTCTTCTAGGTATAAAACCAACCATACGCTTAGAAGATTAGTAATGTTAATAAAAAAAAAATTTGTTTCTAAATATATTTTAAATAACCGGTAAAAAGGCTTTCATTCAAGGGTATTTCAAATTTCAATACCTTGGAATGCCGTTTCTGTCCTTCTATTTTGAATCCCCGATTAGCCAGCGAAAATATTTAGATTCCAATCCCTTTCAAAGCCGATCGGAGCAGTCAAACGTAAACTGAAATAAATTAAAAACACCATTTTCGTTTAAGGGGTCATTCTACTATCTCACTTTTGAAACATCGATTTTTTTTCATTACATTTTTCGATAGGTTATATATTCAGAAATATCTTATCAAAATTTCACACAGAAATTCGGAGTCTTTCTATACTTTTGAGAGCTTGGAGCAAAAGCGCGTAGAGAGCTGAGTGTTTGTAAACATCGTAGCGTTGTTTCATTTTGTGCAGTTTCGTTCAATGAAAATGTTAGATATAAAGTGAAAGAGATCATCAAATCAGGAGGATTCATTCAAACAAGCAGAAGGAATATTACATGGAGCAGGGATCGCTGATTAAGTGTAAGTAACTTTTTCTCACAATTTTTATGTTCTGAAAACTTTAAATGCGTTTTTCTCGAAACAAGGTTTTTGCGCTCTGCGCGCACTATTTCTCAAAAAGTTTTCAAACGATTACTTTCAAATTTTCTACGTTTATTCTGAATATAAATATCTACAGAGTGGTAAAGCGGTTTAAAAATTTTTTAATTTTATCATAGTTAAATTAACAAAATTTCTGATTTATTTGTTTCAGATGATGCTGACTGGAGATATCGTGCGCGCAGACATGCCTTTTTTGAGACACTTTGTTTATTGTTAAATAATACCTAAACTAAATAATAATTTTATGTGAAAAGATAGTTTTTTTAAACACTGAGTCAGCATAAATGAACGCTAAAAATTTTATTCATTAATATATAGTAGTTGTTGAGACAAAAATTCTGGAAAATCACCTTTTTTTGCCGAGATAGTAGAATGACCACAAGTTTTCACCACAACTACCTGTGTCGAAATCAATCTGGACAGCGTAAAATGAATAATACTTTGTTGAAACTTAAAAATTTTAAATTAGATTAAAATCAAATTCAAAATCCTATTTAACGTCCAAAACTCAAGTTACTGTATAGAATTCCTGAAAATAAAACAAGAACACAACAATCAAATTTGTACAACAACCACAAAATACTCCTATTGCAATTCCTAAAAACGAAAAAAATTTGTTTCTTTCGACAAAAATAAAAAAGAGGAAAGAAAAATGAGAAAGAAAACCAACCATATCCCCTTCCTTCTCTTTTTTATTTCTTTCGTCTTTTTTATTTTTATTATTGGGTACGGCCACGGAAACAGCCTGGCGCCATCTGTTGCCTAAAAGTGGCAATTCCTTATGGATGAATTCCACTTGTTTACATGCGATTGAAAATAAATACATTTATACTGAAAATAAGAGTTTAACTATCAGATAATGAGAGTGTCTGCAGGAAAACTGATAAAATCTCCATTTAGAGAAAAAAACTTTTGCTCGAGTTTATTAAACGGTTTGATCGGAGTTGATTTTTGAATTTCTCTGTCTATGACAGATCTCCTATCGCATTACAAATGTCACATAAAGTATTTCAATACTCTTGTTTTTCGAAAAAGGTTTCTGGAAAAATTATTGTGTTAATTGCGTAAGTAATATTATATATATATATACTATATATATTCGCATCCCTACTAAAAAAAAAGTCAGGAATCGTCAGAAAAAAAGTCAGGACTTATGACCATTTCTGACCACTTTTGTTACGTTTCTCGACAGAAATCGTCAGAAAAAGTCGGAATTCATGAGAAATGTTCAGAAATCATCAGAGCTTGGGTTCGAAGGATTATCCTTCTATTAGGGGTCCAAGAATAGAATGCCATAAAATCTAATCCCTTCATATTTCCCAGGTTATTCATATTATTGATTTATATATATATTTAGGCATATTCTTTTTTTACTTATATTTAATAATTAATATTTATATATTAAATGACTCTGAAGGCGAATCTGACAATTTTGTCCGTTTTGACGTATCTCTTTCCCTTTACAAGATACATTATATTTATCCTAATTTTGATTTTTCTAGGAAAAGTTTTGGGTATCTGAAATCTTCGAAACCCGTAGGTTCTGAATTTCTAACTTTTGAATCTGTATATGCAACATTAAAAAAAAATTATTTTTAATTTTTAATCCTTTTGGGTTGGCCTACCTGCGGTCCTAGCCGATAAGCTACCTGATAGGATGTGAATTAGCATATCTTCAGAAATAGTCAGACTCGTCAGGAATGGTCAGGAAGTTCAGGAATCGTCAGAACTTCTGACCATTTGTGAGGATTCCTGACTTTTTTTTTTTAGTAGGGATACGATCTATTATTTTTTAATTATAATTTTAATTTTATTTTAATTTAAATGAAATTGAGTATTTTATTAGTTGTCTTGAGTTTCACGTGAAGCTTTTTTTTAACAATTCGTTATGCTATGTGAAAAAACTTTTTTCTTAGGTTTGTTGATTATGGCAGAAGCGACAGAACGCAGTCAAAAAGGTAGCAAAGCCAATTCGAATTGTTTTCTGGTGTTAGGAAATTTATAATTATAATTATGTATACCTAGATTTCCCTAATACTTCTCTTTATGCTACAATGTATTTTTTATTTAATAAACACCTGTAATTAATTAATTAATTAAAATATACATTATTAATCCGCTTGTTGACATTCGACTGGTAATTTTTAAGGTTATGTTCATAACCAACAACGAAACTAGAACGGGTTTAGCTGGAATGAAAAGACAAATTTTTCACGAAATGTTTTTGCAAGAAAGTTTCCTTTATTATTTTGCCTCGTTCTGAAAAATGTTATATACGTTTTCAAAGAAATAATTTATTCATTTATTATATTTATATACAATGCATTCGTGCTAACTTATGTAAATTTCAAATTTCTATCCATAAAGAATTTTAGGCTTTGGCCGCCGCGGGCGCTGCCTGTCATATACGGTAAATATCAAGATCATGTCCGTACCCATCCGTACCCAATTATCAAATCACAATATGAAAGCGTTTATAATATTTACCAACGTTTCGGTGCTCCTACAGCACCCTTATCAAGATAAGAAAAATTAGAACAGGTGGGAACACGCTATCTCCTCGATACCTGAGATCTAAGTCAAGATTCATGAAAATCTATTTCTAAATGTAATTAATCATACTACAGGGTGTCCCAAGATGAACTCACCTATTTCAATGCCTCATATCTTTTTTCCTAGAGGTCGCATCATTCCAATTAACAGCCCGTTAGAGAGGTTAGTTTTGGGAGATTTTCGCCATGCTGTAGTATACGACAGTCGAAGTCGCTCAAGCTGTCGAAATTTTTCCTCTAGTTATATACTTGTCTCTAATGAGCCGATTAAAACGTTGTTTGGAAACATATTTTGAGGCCTTTCTATGCAATTCTTTTTCATATATTGAGCTTTTCGAATATGTTTTTTCAAAATAACTGATTTTTGGTTGCATAATGTTTCTGAGTATTTTTGTTCAAGAATAGAATTTTTGCACATATTGACTTGACGATATTGTGTTTCTAATTTTCTTCTTAAAGAATATTTATAATAAGTACTCGGTTGTGGAAACCTAGCGTGCGTTTCGAAAGAAAAAGGCCCGGTATTGGTTTCATGTAAAATTTGTCTTAGTCGGTTTGCATCAAATCTCCACGTTCGGAGACCTGCTGAGTCAGAAAAACGATTTTTACGAAGGTGTTTGTATGTATGTCTGTCTGTCTGTATGTATGTATTTTTGTCTATCTGTATGTATGGCTGTCTGTCTGTATCCTGTAGGCATGATAACTTTCGAAAGAATAATCAGATTGGATTGAGCTTCGTTACACGTTTTTAAGGCATAAAAAGAAAGGACGAGTTCGTTAGCCAGATCATTATAACAACTTTTTCAATTTTTCTGAAAAGTCGGAAATTCACATTTTGACCTCACAAAACATAATGAAAAATTCCATTTTTCGATCAAACTATGCAAGATACGAAAAAAAATGTATGGACAAAACTTGTTCACCCAGAAGAGATCTACAAATTCGTTATGAATCATTTTTCGATTCGACGCGTAGCTTTTGTTTTATTCGTAAAAAACAACATTAAAAATGGAAACAATTAAAATTTTCCGACAAACGGCACAAGGTACAATAAAATATTTAATAACAACATTATTTTTAAAACATTTATTAAACATTTTATTGTACCACAAAATTTAATTGAGAAACATATCACAATTAGAATTCAACAAATCAAAAACAAACAAAATAACGTTTTATCTGCAGATAATCAGAAGGAATTTAGAGAATATACTTTTAATACTTTTGTTCTCCCGTTTTTTGGTCAAATTTCGAAAACTATTGAATTTATGTTCAAACAATTTAATATTCATACTATTTTCCGTATACCATTTAGAATGGATTCAATAATAACTTTTCGTAAAGATCCTTTAGATAAATTTGAAAAAGGTGGTGTTGTTCACAAGATTACTTACAAGATCTGTAAGATGACTTACGTGGGACAGACTGGCAGACTTCTTAATACTAGGATGGAGGAACACAAAAGTGATGTTCGTTTGGGACGTTGTTATAAGAGTGTACTTGCTAGACATACAAAAGTGTTTATTGATGTTGACCATGAGTTTCACTGGGATAATGTTACAATTTTACATGGTGACAGTAAGGAGAGAAAGAGAGAATTCATGGAAATGCTTTATATTAAAAAACAAAATAAGTTGTCTATTAATTTGAAACCTAATTTGGATAAATTTTAGAAAAGTTATTCTAGTATGATTAATTACATTTAGCAATAGGTTTTCATGAATCTTGAGTTTCTCTTACTTCTGATGTGTTTATAACGGATTTGCCTTTTGACCCACACTTAGGTCTCAGGTATCGAGGAGATAGCGTCGTTGTTTCGTCGCTGTTCCCACCTGCTCTAATTTTTGTTACATTGATAAGGGTGATGTATGAGCACCGAAACGTTGGTAAATATTATAAATGCTCTCATATTCTGATTTGATAATAATAAAAATAGAAAAGACGAAAGAAATAAAAAAGAGAAGGAGGGGATTTCGTTGGTTTCCTTTCTCATTTTTCTTCCCTCTTTTTTATTTTTGTCCAACGAAACAAATTTTGTTTTGTTTTGAGGAATTGCAATATGAGCATTTTGTGGTTGTTGTACAAATTTGCACGTTGGATTCTTGTTTTATTTTCAGGAAATCTATACATTAATACTGTGTTTTTAAATGCTTTTAACCTCATTATTATTCGAAAAACAGTTGAATAAATACATACAAATTGAATAATAAATTCGTACTTGCAATAACTAGCAGTTTAAATAAACTATAGGTGAGAAAAATTACCATTTTCAATGGGAAGGTGCAATGAGAGGAAAAACATTTGAATGTAGTTCTTTGCGGAAATTCCCATTTAAAATAGGAAATTCAATGCCGAATGACGTCATATGCACCGAGGTTCATGAGGATGATAAAGTTCCTAAATCTCATAATTTGTTTTATCGCAGGAAAATATCTCAGTTTTCCTGCCCCGGAGACCCGTGTTCGATTCCCGCCAGTGCTGATTTCTTCTAGCACAATTTTTTCTGTTCCAGCTTCGAATAAAATATTAATATCTAATTGTATGTTTAACGTATAAAATTTATAATGGATGTAACCGTAATATATATATATATATTTACCTTTTCCCTAGCTGCTAATGGGGACAGCAATGATAACACCAAACATAGTTGTAGTAAGTGCGGTTATAAACAATAGAACGCACAGGGCTCCCGACAATGGATCGGACAACAATGCCGACTATCCGAGAGTTGGGGGAGCTAATCAAGACGGAGTCAATGCGATTGACCGGCAGAAACTCACTACTTTTAAGTGGATGAATCGACTCAGGCAGGACCTGCTGGCGTGCTATGATACCATTATGGCCTCTCTCGCATTTTTCGCATAAACTTCTGCGAAACCGTGCCGAGGAACACCGGAAAAGGGGATATATAAGCAGAGCGCCTACTCAACCGCAGCCAGAACATGCCGGCAAAAGAGAAAGAGAGGCGAAACTAGGACCAACCGCGAGTAGGCATCCAATAGAGGAAGAGCGATGCTTCAGGACTCGGAGAAACATCAACATTCACGTTTCTCTCAAGCCCAAAGATCTGGCTGAACTGGATAACGAGCTTCGTGGAGATTTTTCCGAAGAATCCGACCTCTGGTCTATCAATTGTAGTGTGTATAATGCAGCAAGAGCTTTGGCAGATGCAAACCGTAAAACAAAACCAACGGTTGATTATAAGACCAGTGTGTGATTGACTACATAACATCTGGCAGGACTTTCACTGCCAAGGTTTGCCAGTTCGCAGCATATTGTTGACAGAATACGAGTACTATCTAACGCTAGGAGAAGTTTAGAGCGGAGAGAGAGGTGGGTCAGAGAAACTCAATAGTTTTTGTCTGACCCATCTCGACTCTTCCAAGACCCTCCACTTACTGTCGTCGACCCGCCGACACCAGAGGAGGTCGAGGCATTTTGGAGAGAAGTCTACGAAGTCCAGCATCCACTGAAAGAAAACTCAAAGAATATAAATAGCTTCAAGGAGCTGTGGAGTTCCCTCATAACACCTGAGGAGGAATGCCCACCTATCACTACCGAGGAGGTGAAAAACGTATTGAGAGACATGAACAACTATTCCGCTCCGGGACCAGATGGTATCAAGACATCCTGGTGGAAGAAGTTTCCTTCAACCCACCAGCATCTTGCTGGAAGGGCGCACAGTGCTCCTGCCGAAGACGGGCAACTTCGCTGACCCCAGGCATTACAGGCCAATAACTTGTCTGAACACACTGTATAAGATCTTTGAAGCTCTCCTAAATGATAGGATTGTTCGGACAATCGGACCTGTGTGGCGAAAGATGTATGAACAACGCGGCTCAAAGAAAGGCGTAGCAGGATGTCGGGAGAACGTGCTCATCGATAGATGTGTCTGTAAAGACGCAGCATCCTATCAGCGTTACCTATCGATGGCCTGGATTGATTACGGGAAACTGAAAGCTTTCGATTCAACCTCCCATAGACTTATCATCTGTCTGTTGGAAAGCTTAAAGGTTCATCCACACATCGTGAGGTGCATAGAGAGATTAATGCCGCTTTGGAAACCAGATTTACTATCTCATCTGGAAAACATCGTGGATCACTAACAGTGTCACCTTTCAGCGAGGTGTGTTTCAGGGCGACACCATGAGCCCTCTCATATTTTGCCTCGCATTATTGCCACTATCTCTCGCACTTCGCCATTCCGAAGGGTACCTCTGCGGCAAACCTGGAAATCGAAAGCATAAGGTCACTCATGTATTTTACATGGATGATCTTAAGATCTATGCTAAAAATCAAGGGAAACTACATCTAGCTCTAGACATTGTCAAAGAGTACACTCAAGAGATTGGAATGAAGTTCGGGTTAGAGAAATGCGCCAAGGTTTATTTGAAAAAAGGAAAACTTAATGGCATCCCCGAAGACCCTGAGCTCTTCGACAGAAGCGCTATACGACACCTTGGCGCTGGAGACACCTATACATACCTGGACGTGCCACAGAGCCGCATTCAGGACGTGACGTCTGTAAAGGATACTCTCCGATGCAGATACAAATGTCTCATCCGACGGATATGGCCTTCCGAACTGTCGGAGAGGAACAAAGTATCTGCGACGAACATGCTTGCCGTCCCAGTAGTACTCTTTTCATTTGGAGTGCTTCCATGGACGAAGGACGAGCTCAGATCCCTCGATATCGGGTCCTGAAAGGTTATTCACATGAACAAAAGCTTGCACCTTAAGTCTTCTGTTCCGCGACTTTGCATCTCACGCCGTCAAGGTGGTCGCGGAATACTGAATCTTGAATGTCTTCACAGCAGGATTATGCTGGGTGCAGCACATATAGTCGCAAATGGACAAGATCCTCTGCTTAAAATGGTCAGGAAACACGAAGAAGTGGGCAAAGGGTCGTTTCTGTACAAAGCAGCGGAGGAGGCAGCTGAAACACTCGGCCTTGACTTCAATATCAGGGGTGAGCAAAATGCAAAAAATCTTATCCATCTTGAGTACTCACTCCTGAAGGCCCGGATTAAGAAAGCACAGCAGAAAAACTTTCGCGAACTGCTCCTCGACAAGAGGATGCACGGCATCTTCCACAGAAATGTAGAAGATCAGTCGATGTCCTATGAGTTAACGTTTGCTTTCCTTAAATCACCCGGATTGAAGTCAGGCACGGAGGGTTTTATTTTGGCACGTCAGGACGGTGTCATTTCGACTCTAGCATACCGTCGCCACATTTTGAGCCGAGACATTCCCGATGATAGCTGCAAAGCGTGTCATGCACACCCCGAACATCTAGCACACATACTATCTAGTTGTTCAACTCATGCGGGAACGACCTACATCCAAAGGGACAATTCAGCACTGAGAGTGATTTATTACCATCTCTGTCACTCTTACGGCATTAGCCCAAATGCCGCTCCGCTAAACGCTCCTAGGGAAATAGAGTCAATTGTCGAAAATGAGAAGTGCCGCATATACTGGAACTTCATATTCTCGACAATTGTTTCTGTTGCGCACTCGAGGCCTGACATAGTTCTCCTTGACTTCGAGAAACGAACCATGTTCGTTATCGAATTTTCGGCACCAGCTGACAAAAACGTCATAGCCAAGGAGGAAGAAAAGAAAGACAGGTATAAAGACCTTATAAGAGAGTTGCGACGGCTGTACCCGGAATATTCTGTTAAGCTAATTGTCTTGATCATCGGCGCTCTTGAAAGTCCCAAGGTTTCACTGGTTAATAGCCTGCAAAGCATCCCTGCGTTTCAACAAAATTCTGAGACACTTGCGGGGAAAATGCAGGAGGGGGTCGTCCTTGGGTCGCTCTGTGTCCTCTGGGTGCACGAGACTTTTGCCGGATCATCGTATTGAATTCGTCGCAGACTGTAACCACCTATCTCACGGTCGTGAGACGTGGGTACATATGAAATTTTACCTCGATTTCGCTGGAAGCGGGTGCTATTTTTCAGATTAGCACCCGCTCCCGTCGAAATCCTGCGGTTGTGCTTATGACAAACTTTTAACTACATATGTCGTAGGTATTTAGAGGATTCAGGCTTTCAGCCGACTTCCGGTGTTCAGAAGAATTTAGGACGAAATCTATACCTGGCGTCCAAGTGCCTGGTTTATTTAGGCATTCAGAAGAATACTCATCTTTTCTTCTGAAAGCCAGACACGTTTTAGATAATTATAGGAAACCAATCATAGAGTATCAAAGCATATTAAATTGCTATTTAACATTTTATTTTCATTTTCATGTTCATCTAATTAATAAAAAAAGCCTTTTAATTTAACTTCATGTTTACACAGGTTGCGAAGATAAACATTTTATTTTTATGTTGCAATTTGGTCACGGAAAGAAGTTAATAAATGGATTCACCATTTAACATGCATCATTTGAACTCTGAAAATATTTTTGGTAAAATTTAGTGAATATTACTTCGTGAAATAGCCATATTTACGATATTTCTTGCACAAGTTACAATTTGAAATAGTAAAATTGAATAAATTCTACGAAAAAAGTGTGTTCAGAGTTCAAATGATGCATGTTAAATGGTTAATTTAGACATTTACGAAAAAATTCGAATTAGAATTCACTAAAAAATAAACAATTGTCTTTTAATTTGAATTAGATAATCTCTTGTTTTTCTTATATAAACAAAAATTTCAAAAAAAAAGAACTACGTATATACTAAATAAAAATAAGAGAAAATTGTATTTTTATTTTTCGATTCGGTCACGGAAAAAAGTAAATTGCTAAATTTACAGAACTTGATAGGTATGAATAACATCTACATTATATTGAATGAAAAGAAATTTAACTGCTTAATCAAAATACGTAATAGTAAACAATAATAATACATGAATTATTGAAGGTCTAGCAAATAATGAAAATTAAAACAAATATGAGAGAATATAATTATGCAACAATAATTATTACACTCATGATTATTATTAAAATAAATGCTAAATTCATCACTTCATTATTTAATTAATATACAGAATTTTCAATTGAATGACTATTTTATTAATTACGTTTTTCTTTATTACTGGTTATTAAGCACATTATTAATATAATTATAAGGCTGATTAAAAAAAAAAAATTTACCTTCGAAACCTGTGAAAACATGAACCTCAATTAAAATTATTATTATTATTTTGTAAAAGTATATTTCATTAATTAGATAAACATGAAAATGAAAAAAAAAGTTAAATAGTCATTTAATGTGCTTTAATACTCTATGGTTGGTTTCCTTCAATCTCCTAAAGCGTGTCAGGCTTTCAGAAAAATAGCTGAGTATATTTTTCTAAATGTCTAAATAAACGAGGCACTTGGACGCCAGCTATAGATTTCGTCGCAAATTCTTCTGAACGCCGACAGTCGGCTGAAAGCCTGAATCCTCTAAATGCCTATGATATATATACATGTAACAGTCAATGCGAATTTATTTTTATTTTGCTCTTCCGACCATGGCAGTTTTTCCTATTCTCTATGGGAAAAATTATAAATACGTAGAATGAACATAGGAAGAATGTCTTTACTATTGTGTTTTGTAAACTTCGCAGTCTTTCCTAAGGATTATATGAAAACTTTCTTCCGGTATAAGTACAAATTATTTAATCAATTATTATTATATTCTCCTAAACTTAGTAACTTCACAGTTTAGTATTCACAATAGTAATTATTGAAATGGTGACGCTATATCCTGGTTTGCTATGTCTTATTGTAAAAATAAATATTATAATATCAAATTAATTGTCACGTCACCATTGAACATGAAATTTTTGAATACTTTACAATGCGAGCCTTCTTACCGGGTACTTTTTAGTTGTGTTTGCAAATAGAAAAGATAAATTTTTAACCAAAGAAATGAATTTTTAACTAAAATGAATCTACAACCAAAAATATTAATTTTTAACCAAATAGTTAGTTGAATTTTCAACCCAAAATTCCAAGAGATAAATTTTCTACCAAAAAATACTCATTTTCATCAAAGTGCATAAATTTTCATCTAAAAAAGATCAATTTTCAATAACAAAAAGCGAATTTTCAACAAAATATTTGTTTCTTTTTTCATAAAAAAATTATTTTTAGAGAAAAAATACCAGAATTAAATTTTCAGTTAAAACAATGAATTTTCAAACAAAAAAATTTAATTCTCAACAAAATAGTTCAATTTTAAACCAAAAAGAAGAATTTTCTTCCAAAAAAGATACACTTTCGAACGCACATGAATGAATGAATGAATTTTCAACAAAAAATATAAATTTTTAAGTCAAAATAGAGTAATTACATCTTCAGTTTAAAAAATTAATATTCAACTAAAAAGAAACAAATTTTCAAACAAAGAAGCTAATTTTTAATCACAATGATGAATTTTCAAAAAGAAATATGAATTTTTGACCAAATAGTGGAATTTAAAACCCAAAAGATGAATTTTCAATCAACAAAAAAAAATGAATTTTCAACTAAATAGTTTTTTTCAATCAAACAAATGAATACTTAACAAAAAATAGAATAGATAATTTTTTAACGAAAAAGATTACATTTCTATCAAAAAAGGTAAATTTTCCACAAAAAATGGAATATTTCAAGTGAATTTTTAACTAAATTGATGAATTTTCTATTAAGAAAAATTTAATTTTTAACCAATCACATGAATTTTCAACCAAATGTTTGAATTTTTAAAGACATTTTCAACCAAAAAGATGAATTAGTCACCAAGAAGATTGAATATTCTCCCACAAAATTTAAATTTTCAATAAAATTTAGATTAGAAAAGATGTTGGAAGGCGATGCTATTTGTCTGAGTGATATAATTTATAAAAATATAATGTTAAAGATGGTAAAAACATCGACGTTTCGAAAACATATAGTTTTCCTCATCAGGATAAAGTTATTGAATGTAGATGTTTACAACATCATCATCAAGTATAAAAACAGTTCTAAATTCTCCTTTTCCCATTTTTCTATACAAAATTGTGGAAAAAAATTGATACAAAAAATTTTGTAATATAAGTGTAACACAAAAGTGAAAAAGTGAGGTTAAGAAACAGGTTATATTCCTTTCAGGTTACATTTTTTTGTTAGACATTTAATTGATTGGGAATTATTAATTATTATATATATATATTATTATAATTATTAATTACATCATGAACCTAATGAATTTAAAAGACTAATAGCAGAAATGTTCTTTATCAAGAAAAATAGTAATAATTGCTTAAATATCATTTCAGATCTTAATAATTATAGTCCAATATATAATATAATCTTGGCTTCTTTAATTAAAAAAATTAATGAAATTTGAATGTTGTAACTAATTGAATAAAAAGAATATGAAATTAATATTTGAAATTTGAAATTTTTAACTAATTTCAACTATGTTGTTATTGTAATTTTATCTAACTTTTGATTTAACAAAAACAAATTTCACCAAATTTCTCTATTTTTAAATTTAAAACAATAGATAACTTATATTGCTAATATTTGATCTTCTAAATGTTTTCAAATTGGTGAATTTTTTACTTAATTTCTTTATATTATTGTAATTTTCACTTACATTCAATTAATTATCGACAGCAATAGGTAACATTTCAATTTTTAATGATTGTTAATAATTTTTTATTCTTTTGTTTAATTTTCGTTATTAGAATTATTTAGAAATTTTAGTACCTTTTTATATAAATTGATGATACGGCATTGCTATTTCTGTCTTCGTTAATGTTTCTTTTTCTCGGTTGAAAAATGGAGCAAAACGACAGTTTCCCAGTAAGAAGGCTTGAATAGAATAGAATTAAAAATTTAAGATTTCAGCGTGAAAGTAGAGATAATCCTATTATTTTTAATACCTGATTTTCCCTTCAGGCTTCAATGTTCAAGAAAGTAATAAGTGGCTCAGAAATGTAATTCCCGTCTATTCACATGGTGTTAATGACTCTCTTTCCTATTCGAAAAAGAAGGTTAGATATGAAGTGTGTTCAATTCAGTTTGATTCATTCGCGAAATGTTTACATTGCATTTTTTGAATTACCGGTTTTTGAATTCAAGTTAGCAAGAGTCTATTACAGTGAATTCAATTTTACATTGCGGAGAGATGGTGTGACTTCAATTCAAGAAATCTGAATTGATTTTATATGAAACGTATTATCCTCAATTCAAAATGGTATAACTGAATTGAATGAAATAGGATTTGTGATACCGAGATACCAAAAAGAATTTATGTATTCTGTAAACATTAGTTAACTTGAATAATTAATTAAATAATTATTTAATTAATTAATATAATTATACATACATATAGTAATAATAAATTCTTTAATAATCGCCAGTAAATTGTCCTTTTACTGCTTTTGATATTAGATAGGTAGAAAATAATTTTTTTCAAACTGTATTGAAACTTATAGCAGTTGCTTCTTTCTAATTACTGTTTCTGGTTTAAGAGAACGAAGGTAAAATCAGGTATTAACATGAATTGAAATTTTCAATCCTATTCTATTCAAGCCTTCTTACCGGGTTTGTTTCCGATGTTTACACAATGTTTTTTACGAAATTATTATTTTTAATTACAATTTTGGAACTTTCTATCTAATTTTTAAGAATCAACATAAAGTTGAAAATTTTAACAAAAAAATGTAACCTGAAAGGAATGTAACCTAAAGGTAAATACATCAATTACATTTCTTAACCTCACTTTTTCACTTTAGTGTTACACTTTATATTAAAAAATTTTTTATATAAATTTTTTTTCCACAATTTTTTATAGAAAAATGGGGAAAGAAGAATTTGGAACTGGTTTTATACTTGATGATGTTGTAAACTTCTATATTCAATAACTTTATCCTGACGAGGAAAACTATATGTTTTCGAAACGTCGATAATGAATTGGAATAAAGGATCCAACAAATTAATTCTTTTGGTCTGAAGTATGTCATTTTTACCATCTTTAACATTATATTTTTATTGATAAAATTTAGCAATTTTAAACCAAATATTTGAATTTTTAACTAGAGAAATTTTGAAACAAAAATGTACGAATTAAATTTTCAGTTAAAAGAATTAATTTTTATCTAGAAAAAATTATTTTCAACAGAATAATTTAATTCTGAAAAAAAGATTTTTCAACTAAAATGATGAATCATTAACCAAATAAATGAATTTTTAAAAAAGTAGTTCCACTTCCAACTAAGTAGTTGACTTTTCAACCAAAAAAGATGAATTCTCAACGAAAAACAGATTAATTTTCAACCATATTAATAAAATTAACTTCAACTTTAGTTCATCGAAAATTCCCTAACTCTGTCAGGTTTTCCGTCTTTCTGGTATCTTGTAGCAACTCTGTAATTCAAAAAAAGTATATGCTTATTTTACTGTAGAGTGTTCTTGTAAAAATATATGTATTAATTATGATATATATTTGTTTAAACAATAAATGCTTTAAATTCTCTTAAATGCTCTATAAATGCTCTGTTCGAGCTTAAATGCTGAACACATTTTCAAGAGAATATGCTCAACATAAATTATTGGGCATTTAAGAACTCTACTTCTGGGGTTCGCATGTTTAGAGTTGCAAATTTATCAATAATTAAATTGCACAAATACATTTTTCTTTTCCCAATCAAGTCTTACTTTTTTCGGAACTGTCGACACAAAAAGCACAAAGATTGCCTATCGATTTCTTATAAAAATAAGATTCAACATTTCATAACATTTTCTCTTCTTCGAGAACTAACTACAAATTCATGATTTTCTTATGACAAAATTCTTATCATGTATTTTACGTCGAATTATCATAACACGATATGGAAATTATAGTAACTTTTTTTTCATTTTATGAAAAAAAAAGAAAAATCGAAAACCCGAAACTGTTTGAATTGTTGAGCTCAGCCTGACCCGACCTGAAGTTCAAACAACTCAACTTGACCCTATTGAACTTTGGGTTTTAGGTTAGTTATTTCCATATCCCCAAATTTAAGTAAATACAATATAGATGTCAACTCAATTCCACCTCTTTGATCTCGAATCAGTGACGTACTTCTACTTATGATTATCTTAAACATTGAAAATACACTAAAAAATGATAGTGTCCCTTCACTGAAATTCGAGTAATCCGCATTCGTAACAATATTACCATGATTCAATACAAAGCTTTTTTCTGTGTTAAATCTTCAGTAAATTCTTCTATTGAAAAATCAGTAAAAAGCTACTGCAATCTCAATGATTTTTGGGTAACTAAAAATACGTTATGTTAATTTCCATTTAATTTCAGAATTCACACATGTATAAAATTAAAAAAAAAGGTTAAACAACCACCGCAGGGTCCCACTGAGAGCAACTGCCATCTAAAAAATGAAACTGACTCACAGTAGAACCGCGGTAAATCATACTCATGGTCACGTCTCACAACCATCAGATGGTTGGTCACAGGGCACGATGAAATCACAACGACAGGCTGGCGAAACCCTCGTGTGTCTTGAGGACACGAAGCGACCCAAGGGTAACAGCTTTCTGCATCAATCTCGCAAGTGCCTTGGCATATTTTTGGCACGCGGGTATGGCTTTAAGGTTACAAACCAGTGATAGTTTCGCACCTCCAAGATCACCTATCACAAGGACAATTCCTTGTACCGAATATTTTAAGTACAGTCGTTGCAGCTCTCTTTTAAGGTCTTGATACCTCTCCTATTTTTCTTTCTCCTTGGCAGTGATGTTGTATTCGGACGGAGCCAAAAATTCGATCACGAATATAGTTCGTTTCTCGAAGTCTTGGAGAACGATGTCAGGCCTTGAGTGTGCAACGGAGACTGCTGTCCAAAAATCGTAGTTCCAGAAAATTTGGCCCTTCTCGTTTTGGACAATTGACACTATCTCCCTAGGAGCGTTCGGCAGGGCAGGGTCGCGACCAAGACCGTAAGAGCGGCAAAGATGATAATAAGGCACTCTTGGGGCCGCATTATGTCTATAGATATACGTCGTTCCTGCGTGGGTCAGACACCCCGATAGTATGTGTTCTAGGTACTCAGCGTGTGCATGACATAATGATGGGACATCGAAACAAAAATATCGATATCTCAGATATCGATAAGACAATATCCATATTTAAAGAAATATCGACATTAAAAAGAAATATCGATAGTAATCGATATATCGTAATAAAATATCGCGCATGCGCACAAAACTATCTCCAAATTTAAATTACCAATTCAATTAATTAAATTTATTATTATTATTATTATTAATTATTAATTTAACTGAGTACCATTAATAAACTAATCTAAATATCGAGGAATACATTGAAAAAATAATGTTAATATCAACACAAAAATTTATTTTGTTGGAAAAAAAATTCCAAAGGAAACATGTTTAATGAAATTTGAACTAATTGCTAAAATTATATATCTACATACACAGGATTCAATAAAGTGTTTATCAATTAAAGGTGCACAGTACGAATTTCTGAACGGCAATTAAGTTGTAGGCAGCACTTAAATAATATAGTGCGCAGTATTAGAGCGAATTTAAATACAAGTTTAAAACAGATATTTCAGCATTTCTTCTTAAATGATTCAATACGAATTAAATTGTAATAATATATTTGTTATATGTACTGCTCACCCAAATTTTGTGCAAAATATCATAAGAATCTACTAAACGAATTTAAATACAAGTTTTAAACATGTATTTCAGCAGTTCTTTCAAAATGATTTAATACGAATTATATAGTAATACTATATTTGTACCATCCCTCACAGCAATTCGATATCCTATTTATGGCCCGGGTCATCCCAAGGATATCCCGTCGGGATATCCTTCAAGGCTGAAATTTGCACATGCAAGGGATGTCATCCCTAGGGTATCCGGGGTGTCTATGGGCCGTTTCTGGGGTATTCAATTATCCCACGTGGGATATTGAATTTTGTTATATATCCCACGTGGGATATTTCAATATCCCAGAAACGTCGCATAGGCATCCCGGATATCTCTGGGGTATCCAAAATTCCGCCTTGCAGAATATTCCGACGGTTTATCCCTGAAATAACCCGGGACATAAATGGAATATCATATTGCTGTGAGTGATGTATTGCTTACTAAACTTTGGTGAAAAATATCATAAGATTCTACTGACCGAATTGAACTACAAGTTTCTAATATAGGTAATTCTATATTCTGTCTAGAAGCGATACCATTAATCATATGCTGATTTTTTCGTGATCTATATATATAGCGAAACTAGAAAAGCTGGAAACTAGAAAGTAGAAAGCTAAAAAAAAGAGTACCTCAAGACACTCTATACTCAATTCCAACAAGTTTTAGAAAAATAGCTAAGGAAAAGCTGTTTGTTCAGCTTTGCCGCTGATAGTCGTATACTCTAGAACTATTTTAGCTAATTTTGGATAGGTTGATTCCATATCCAACCACCATTGAATCGGATCTGCTTCGAGAGGAGCGACTGGAGTCCTGAGAAATAAACTAATTTCCTCAGGAAATTCATACATGTTTGATGCTTGGTCCTTTTTTTGTTGCTCTTCTTTAGCTAACCGCCTGTGCCTCGTCCACAATGAGGGCTCTGCTTCGGGTTGTTCATTTTCTATAACAAAAATTTGGGAAATTATTACACTTAAAAAATTTTATCTTTAAAGAATTATGGACACGAAAAAACAGGTCAAAGACAATGTTTAAAAATTATACGATTTTAATAAATGATAGTTACTTTCTTGGGGAAAAGATTCTTTACAATGTGACCAAATTCAATTAAAAAACTAAATTAAGTATCAGTTATTTTTATGTTTATACATTTTTTTTTGAAAAATTAGTTTTGAATCATTTCACTTCACTTTTGTTTTAAAAACTAGATGAGGTCAAGGTTTAGAAAATCTTCTTCTGCCGTAATACCTTAAGAATATCAGAATATAGAAAATGATTGATAAAAACAGAAAACATGAGAATCTGAAGAATCTCTATTTTCAACATAAAATACTATCTCCAGATTTTACCTGAAACAATCTGTTGAGGATTAAATGTCTCAGGTTCCGAGTTTGAAGCTTACTGATCTTGAATTTGACGAAGGAGGAGAATTTTGATGGCGTGAGAACAAGCAACCTTATCGTTGAAATAAAGTTTTTTAAAACGAGGATCTAGAAGCTTTGCGACAGAGAGCAGTTTTTTTTTTGCTCCATTCCACGGAACTGTACTTTTATTTCCGCCAGCATGTTTCTCTTTAGCTGATTTGCTAAGTTGTGTTTGGTTTCCATGGTCTCGAACTCTTGTATCAATCCATTAATAATATGTATTATCTTACTACCTGTTACATGTTTTTCGGCAGACCACACGCGTGTTATCTCTTCAAAAGGCTCTAAAATTTTACACACTTCTTTCAAGACTTCCAACTCTTCAGGTGTAATCATGGGTGGTCCACCAAGATCGTAAAGAATATCACCAACAGCCCGACGGAGTTTGAAAAATCTCACGAGCATATAATAAGTCGAGTTCCATCTCGTACTTACGTCTTGTTTTAATTTTAAATCCGTAATCTCTTTCAGTGCGTAGCTTGCTTTGTTTGATTGTTTTAACCACGTTACAATCGTTTTTACTTTCTGAATTGGATCTGACAAATCATCCACGTTACCAATAGAGTTTGTGACCACCAAATTAATTTTATGAGCACAGCATCCCAAATGACTAGCTTCACCGATGAAATCTTTTGCTGCTTTAACTATATTCAACGCATTATCAGTGACAATTACGCTTATCTGATTTCTATTAATTTCCCATTCTTCACACACTTGGTGCAATTTGTTTTTAATATTTTCGGATATGTGGGCTACTGGAACTTCATAAACACACAAACAACAGTTTCCATTTTTGATCCTATCAAATAATGGGCAGTTAATCCGAGAAAGCTACGACAATTAAAAGTATAATCAATCCAAAGATCTGTGGCGAGGGTAATGTTGTTAACGTTTTTCAAAATTTTCTTATAATTACCAGAAACTTTTATGTATTTTTCATCAAGCCGCTTTGCGAAGGTTTTTCTGCATTGGATTTTATAATTATAAAAATAATTATAAAATAAAAGTGCGAATAGTAGATAAGCGAATGGGTAGGCCAGTGAGCATCGTTGACTTCATGGAGGATCGTATTCGGCATTGGTATACTCGCCTGACGGATCATGTTGCATCCAACAGCTATATCAGCATCGAATTTTTCAATTAGAAGGAAGTTTTTGCTTAAACAAGGATATGATTTTCAGGCTGTAATCCATAAAAAACACCAATTCTTTTAGATTCAACTTGTATTTTACGTAAAAACAATTGTACAGTTTCTTTCCCGACTCCTTCTTTCAATTTACATATATATATATATATATATATATACAATTTACATTATTTATACTATAAAGATGATTCATTCCGAATCACTGTAGTTTATATCTACTACATCGAAGTTTATGTACAGTACATATACAAATGTCTATCTCTCTCACTCCTCCACTCATATATCGCTCATCGCCTCGCTTGTTTCTACTCATATATGTGAGCACGTCAGAGCAAAAGAAAGACTCCGCAGAGCCGTGAGGAAAAACGAGACAAGTACCGTTAGAAAGAGAAACTCTTACGCAGAATGCCTGACGAGTAAGACAGCGCAACGATAATTGTCTCGTTTTTCCTCTCGACTCTGCGGAGTCTTCCTTTTGCTCTGAGGTGCTCATATATGAATTAGGATATCCTTCGTTAATACTTATATACAAGTTTTAATAATCGTTGTACATAATTTGAATTCTTTTTGCGAATTATATTCATTCATTGGGAAAAAATGAATATTTATACAAGTTTTAGAATCGCTGTACATAATATCAACTCTCCTTTGAGAATTAAATTCATTTATCAAAAATGAACATTTATACAAGTTTTAGAATCGCTGTACATAATTTTTTAACTCTCCTTTGAGAATTAAATTCATTTATCAAAAATGAACATTTACACATGTTTTAGAATCGCTGTACATAATTTTTTTAACTCTTCTTTGAGAATTAAATTCATTTATCGAAAATGAACCTTAGTCTTTATCCACATGCATTGCCTCCTGTGATTGCGTTTTGTAGCCCCATGGAAATGTGTCCGTTGTATGAGGAAGCAGCATCCTCTTATCATCTCGCCAGCTGAGAGCAATCTTGTATTGCTTGATCGAATGAACTTCATGTTTTCGGCTTCGAATCAACCGTTGAGGTCGAATAAGAGTTTCGTAATGTAGCAAAGTTCGCTTGTAGTCATCAAACGTTATTGTCCTTAATGTGGACCCTTTAATACCTTTAGCTTTCTTGTTTCCCTCGTCATTCCCCAAAACTTTATAGGCATACAATTTTTATCTTAGCCCGACAAATTCTGTTACAATTTTTCCGTTGCATTCGCGTTTCATGAGCCCCAAGACTTTTTAGTTCAGTAATTTAATATCATAGATATTATTTAGGGGATAGTCTGAGGTATCAAATTTGCCTGAATCACTTTTAATATAATCATAAAAGTTTGGAACTGTAGTGTGGTAAATCAAGCTGTCTGTGTCAGCATAGAGTAATTTTGCCCTGTCATTGATGGTGTACTTCATGTAATGAAATGTAATGAAAGTCATAAATCATTATCTTTTATATGTCAAGAACAGTGAATCCAATATAAATTGGCTTATTAAAAGTAATTTTGGTTTTACTCGTCTCAATGATCACCATGTCTTCACCAAAGATAGTGCAGCTATGAAAGTTTGGTTTGGCAATCATAGCTTTTGCACCCCATCTACCCTCCCACTTTGTTACTAACCTAACATCTTTGTGCTTCCTTACGTTCTCCATTGTCTTGCCGAAGACTGAGTTGTTCATGAGTTTAAAAAATTTTGTTCAAACTCATTTTTTGCCTGCTTTCTTAACTCAGTATTCAAATCAATATAGTCTTTTAACCAAGGGTTTTGCTCGAATTGTAAAACTCTGTGAACTTTAACGAGTTTCATCCCCAACTTTAAATACTGTTTTAAGTTTTGATAATGGAGAACGTATTTTGTTTTTGATTTCAAATTGGTTATTAGTTTAAGAATTTTAGATGTTGGAAGGGTAGGTACAAAATGCTCGGGGCATAATGGCAGGTCTGTATGCAAATCATGGAGTTCTTCAGGATATTCCAAGTCTACTTCGAGAATATAGCCTATTTCTGAATCATCAGGAATATTGAAAAAATTTGGTTCGTTTTCAAAATTTGTCAACCATTTCAAATCACGATAGGGCAAATATTGACTCACAGCTTGTCCGTACTGATTGTTTATATCAAAATACACGGTGTAAGACTCAGGTTCCAATGGATAAAAATTTAACCCCATGAATCTATTATTTGCCTTTCAATAAGTAATAACATTTCTACATCTGTTAATAGATCAAGTTCAATTCTAGTATACTTTAACATAGCGTCAAAGGAAAGCCCAGGTGCTATAAAGTAGTGTAATGAATCTAAATTATAAGTTTCAATACAACGACATCTAAAACTTTCAAAAATGGCTGCCAAAAGAAAAACATCATTTTTCAAGTATAAGTCTGAATATTCACCTAACGTTTTCAAATTAAATTTTTTCCAAACCTTGCAGGCATGATTATAATCTTCATCCGAAATACCCTCATCATTTAATTTCGAATAAAATTCCTCTTTTGCTGGTAGACAATCTTCAACTAATTTTTGCCAGTTATCAACATAATCATATGGAAATACACCTTTTCTCGTTAATAATTCAAATTGGCCATCACTTTTGCAATGTTTTCTTGTTATCAATTTTTCATCATTGCTAAGATTTTAAGCTAATTTGGAGAGCCTACTTGGCATGAATCGAAAAGAGTTAATCAATCTAAGTTTAACGTTTGTATTTTGCACATTTTTTGTGAAGGATATATATTTTTCCTTGTTGATAGGTAATAATGAGATACCTCGCTCGCAAGTTTGAGCGCGCCTAGGGCGCGCACCTGTTGGATCTCGCGCTTCGCGCTTGATAATTGGATTCACCTCGCGCTACGCGCTCGGACACATTTGCCTGACACTTTAAGCTCAGTTCCTCTAGGTTTTCACATTTCGTGTGCTCGCTATTGCGCGCTTCGCGGGCTAATACTCTCTTAGTATGCTTCATCGTTATGACCTGCTTTTGGTTTAATTATGTCAGTTTTACCTAAAAAGAAGAACTAATTTACTTCAGCATTTCTGATACATTTTACCTTGTTTAGTGCACAAGTATTTGATTTTAGACTCTTAAGGGTTCATGTAAAGTAATTATCATGAAAAAATGTGTAAAATTGTTAATTAACAATTTGTTATAAATAATTGAAATCGAAAAAATATCACTTTTTTCGAATAAAATCGGCTGTTTATAAAGTACTAGTCCTATAGCTGTGACAAATTTTTTCCAGTTAGGTAACACGTAGAGCTGTCACATATATTTTATGCAGAATTTTCGGCAGACAAGTTTTTTTTTATTTCATGTTTTGAATTCATAAAAAATTACGATTTTTGACGAATTTTAGGCATAAGTGCATGTAATGTACCGTATTTGTGATCGATTACCAAATCGTAAAATAAAGAAAATGTTGTTCGAGCCACTGATTGAGAATATAATGTCAAAATTGCAAAATTCAAAATGACGGATTCAAAATGGCGGTTATATTAGTGCAAATTCGCAAGAATTATGCAATAGCAAGAATTAGTTTAACAGAAAAATGTGCCCCTGAAAGGTTTAAGTAGTGATTCGTCGTATGGTCGTATGGAGAGAGTCGCAATTGGTTGATGCTTTATGCTGAGAACGTCACCAGCCTTCAGCAGCGCTGTATTAGATAGGAGTTAATATGTTTCGATCTGCCAATACTCGGCCTACCTCTAGGCAAGGAACCAAAAACTCTTTATATATATGTGACCGTCCGCGAAGAAAGGGACCTAATGCGGAAAAAATCGATTTTCATTTTCTTACGCCAATCGATAGTTTCTGACTCACTCTTTCATTTCCAATAATCAGAAATTGTTTAAGTTAATTACTTTTTTTGTTATTAAGCTACAAACATAGGCTTGATAAGCGTACGCGGAGACCGAACGAGAGGCCTACGAAAGCCAGCCCCACCACTGACCACTACAGCTGTACGCGACGTGTCCGTGAGCTCCACTGGCTCGTGCCTAAAAGTGTAGTGGTAAGTGGAGGGGGTGCTTTTCGTACACGCATCCCCACTACTCAAATGCTAGCTTGCGGGCTCTGCTACGATCGCCCGTCCTGTAAAATTCAGCTTTGACGCATTAGGTCCCTTTCTTCGCGGACGGTCACACACACACACACACACACACACACATATATATATATATATATATTTATTTATTTCGTCTATTTGAAGCATAGTTCTTGAAATATCGATATATAATATAATAATAGTCGATATTTATAGATAGAATGTTAGATAGAAATGTTAAAGGAGTTAAATAAAGGAGAGAATGTTAAATGTTAACAAGGATAGAAATGTTATTATTATATATAATAATAATAATAGTCGAATTTTTTTAGAGCAATTATTTTAGTAAATAAAGATCACAACGCATTCTGAAATAAAAGTCAGATTTTCAGTCAGAATAAATTGCATTAATAATAGTTATTTTATTGTTTTAATTGTTAGAAATAGTATTGAGAACATAAAAACAATGAAATATGTATTGTGAAAAAACACACACGAGATGAAAAATAAATTAAATAGACAAAGTTTTGATGAGAATGTGCCCACTTATCGAGCTGATTTTTTCACTGTTAATGTTATTTTTTACGAATAAAACGAAAACTACACATCCTACCAAGAATTGACCAATAACGAATAGGTAGATCCTTTTTTAATGCACAAATTTTGTTTAGTCATCATGTGTCGTATCTCGCATAGTTTGACCGTGAAATTAAATTTTTGGATTTTTCATTATTTTTTGTGCAATAAAAATGTGAATTTTCGATTTTTCAAGAAAATTCAAAAAGTCATTATGATAATCTTGTAGGGCGTGCAAAAAGAAACATTTTTCTCTTTTTGGCTTTTTTCGTATCGTGCGTTCTTTGGCTGAAAATGTTAATTTTCGTATGTTGTTTTAGATTTTGAAAATGCCGTAACTCTGGAAATTTTCATTTTATCGAAAAATGTCGTCAAAATAAATTGTTTGAATTTTCGAGTACTATAAGCTGCCGCACATATAATTTTCAAATTTTGAAAAAAATGGTATACAAAATTTTCAAAATGCTCTCACTTTTTTAATTTCTATCCAAAATGGCTGGCTAACGAACTTGACCTTTAGTTTAGGAAACTAAAAGAGTATACCAAAGGCCAATCGAATCGCTCAATTCTTTCGAAAGTATCGTGCTCACAGACGGACATACATGCATACATACAGACACATTCGTAAAAACCTGTTTTTTGGGTTCAGGGGGTCTCAAAACGTGGATATTTGACAACAACCGTGGGGTCAAATTTTACACAAATCTGATACCTTCTCTGGATGAGAATGTGAAAATACAAATTTTCAAGTACCGTAAGCATTAATGATAGTTATTTTATTGTTTTAATTGTTATAAATAGTATTGAGAACATAAAAACAATGAAATATTGTGAAAAAACACACACGAGATGAAAAATAAATTAAATAGGCAAAGTTTTGATGAGAATGTGCCCACTTATCGAGCTGATTTTTTCACTGTTAATGTTATTTTTTACGAATAAAACGAAAACTACACATCCTACCAAAAATTGACCAATAACGAATTTGTAGATCCTTTTTTAATGCACAAATTTTGTTCAGTCATCATTTGTCGTATCTCGCATAGTTTGACCGTGAAATTAAATTTTGGATTTTTCATTATATTTTGTGCAATAAAAATGTGAATTTTCGATTTTTCAAGAAAATTCGAAAAGTCATTATGATAATCTTGTAGGGCGTGCAAAAAGAAACATTTTTATCGTCTTGGCTTTTTTTCGTATCGTGCGTTCTTTGGCTGAAAATGTTAACTTTCGTTTGTTCTTTTGGATGTTGAAAATACCGTAACTCTGGAAATTTTCATTTTATCAAAAAATGTCATGAGAATAAATTGTTTGAATTTTCTAGTACTATAAGCTGCCGCACATATAATTTTCAAATTTTGAAAAAAATGGTCTAAAAAATTTTCAAAATGCTCTCACTTTTTGAATTTTTATCCAAAATGGCTAGCTAACGAACTTGACCTTTAGTTTAGGAAAATAAAAGAGTATATCAAAGGTCAATCGAATCGGTCAATTCTTTCGAAAGTTATCGTGCTCACACGCAGACAGACATACATACATACATACAGGCACATTCGTAAAAACCTGTTTTTTTTTGGGTTCAAAGGGTCTCGAAACGTCGACATTTGACAAAAAACGGGGGGGGGGGGGAAAATTTTTAAAAAATCAAATACCTTCTGTGGGTGAGAATGTAAAAAATGAGCGTCGTAGCCAGATAAATTGTGAAATACTACGGGAATTATATGTGAGGCTTGGTAATTTACGTTACGCTTGTCATGAGCAGGGTCACGATATTTCCCCGTAAAATGGCAGTGATCACGATGTTTTGCATCATCTTTGCCAAAATCTTGCTCACAAATTCGACAAACTTTGGCGTTTTTTAAATCATACTCTTGCTTTGATGTTAAGGGGTCCATTGGTACGGGATTCTTGAGGCAAGATTCTACTTTCTCAGCTAAGCTTTTCAACTCATTGACGAACCACGTGATGCAGTCTTTTTCACGATAAACTTGAGGTTCAGATTGTGAATCGTCAAAACTGAATTTTGTGTAATAAGCAACACTGGTAGGTATATGTTTTTGATAAGCATTTCCTTGAATGTTGGTAACTGGCTCTAAAAAACACTCTATATCAGCATATACTGAAAATTGAACCCTCTCTTTGTATTTATAATTTTTTCAACTTTAAAATATTATCTTTTTCTGTGGGAAGTACCAGTGTGCAATTATTTAGACTTTCACAAGCAACTTTATGTTTTTCGAGAGATTTCTCAAATTTAAAATGACACAAACACCTGTCACAAAAGTAAGTGGGGCCATTATCTTTTGTTATTTGAGCCTTTACTAGTCGAGATAGATTTTTAATTAAACAAAAATGATACACTTCGGTATCTGAATCAAATTCAGTATTTTCAATCATAAGGAGGTGAATAATAGGTTTCTCGGATTTTTCATGACTCACAAAAACTGGAACAATTTCCCCTTTCTTGCTATATTCATCAAACTCTAATCCATAGACATTTATACTTAGGCCATTCATTTTCTCAAATTTCGGAATATCCTCAAGAGTAATTGGAAACTTGATATCATTATATTTGAGTTCTGCGCCATTAATGTGAGGATAAGAATTGGTTCGATCAGAATGAATTGTGGCAGGACAAAGAGCTGCCATTACTGACCAGAGAAAACAAAATGAATCTTTATTTTTGATGTTGATCAGAGCTTTTTTTCTTTGTATAAAATCGGGTAATTCAATGAAAGTTGAAGACCCAACCTGAAAAGGGGCGTATCTATTTATATTAACCCTTAAGTTTACGATTTCTATTAAAGTCCAACCCGAATCTGTTGTTTTGAGTTTATCAATTTTAGCTTGAACCTGTTTTCTGACTTTTTCCTCAAACCATCCACCAATATTTGTCGTTGTTAGAATAGGGTCATTCTTAGTACAAACACTTTTTTCATCTATTTTTTCTTCACCAGCCACTATTGCCTTGAAAATCCCAGTAAATTCGACACAAGCTTTAATATTACCCAAACTATTCAATGTATTTTTAATTCGTGGAATGAACATGCGTTTGCGGTCATCCAAAAATGTATTTAAATCCTTATGGATTAAATGTGGTATTACCCCCGTTCTTATCCGTGTTTGAAACGCACTTTCCACATCATCCCAAATTATTCTCTCTCGTAGTTTCATCGAAGCTTCACTCATGCCAGCTCCGGCTTTCAGCAACTTCCTGAATCTTCTGCTTGCTATCTTCAGACTAGCGATCAATGTCATAATCGCACGTTTTTGTCCCGGAGATAGATGTTTGTTCTTCCTCAGCATTTTGTTAAATATTCTCATGTTTCTCGTTCCTTCCCTCGTCCACCATCTAATTTCATCGTCTGATGGGGTTGCTTTTCAAGTATGAGTTGATACCCCCCCTTCATGATTTGTAGAACTTTTTTATATTCTTTGAAATCCATTTCAAATTACAGTGAAATCAGCAGACACTTATAAAAAACACTTCTTAGATTTTAAGTTCACTACTGCAAGTTTGTTGTCAGTTCTTTTTCGAAAATCACAGAAAAAATTCTGCCTCTAAATATGTCTTAACACACACACACAGTTTTTATTCGACAAGCACTCTTGACCGGTGCTGGTATTGCACTGACAAAATAAAAGAGAAGAGCGCTCCCATATATAGTTTCAATATTGATGAAATATGGCAACCCTGTAGATAAGGATTCCTGGAACTATGATGACGTCATCAGAATCGAATTTTAAAATCCAATTTCAAATTAAACTGAAGTCAGCAGGCACTCATAAAAAACACTTCGCAGATTTTCAGCTCACCACTGCAAGTTTGTTATCAGTTCTTTTTCGAAAATCACAGAAAAATTCTGCTTCTATATTGGGTCTTCAACACACACTTGTTTTCTATTCAACAAGCACTCTTGACCGCTGTCAATGTTGTACGGTCAAAATAAAGGGGACAGCGCCCCCATATATAGCCTCAATATTGATGAAATATGGTAACCCCCTGTAGATAAGGATTCCTGGAACGAGGATGACGTCATCAGAATGGAATTTTGTTTACCAGGAATTGTTTAACATTATATGAAATGTGAGAAGCCTGTGACGCATGATGTCGGCAAAAGTCAAAGGGTGATTTTTTTAAATTAAATATTTATCTAGAAGGAAGCAATAAATCAAATTCATATTGCCAAAACAAGATGTCACTGGAGATAAGGATTCCTGGAACTAGGATGACGTCATCAGAATGGAATTTTGTTTACCAGGAATTATTTAACATTATATGAAATGTGAGACGCCCCCCTGACGCATGATGTCGGCAAAAGTCAAAGGGTTTTTAATTAAATATTTATTTCGGCTGGCATAATTGCGCACTGCGACGTCATCAGGAATGCTCATGCACTCTTCCGTTGAAACCTGTTTGAACTTGCAAAATACATTTCGCAGAAAATTACGCCCTCAAAATGCTCATATCACACACCCCCGACATCAAAGACACCGAATATTTTTTTTCTCCGAATTATCTTGACAATAACAAGCAATTGTATATATTCAACGATAAATTCGTCAATATATATGGGGGTTGAAATGCAATACCACCGTCATCACCTTATCTCCCGAGCGGCGGTGGCCCACGAGGGATGACGACTCATCATCTAGCACTCTTAACCTCCCTCACACAGGCACACACACACGCTATATAAATTATATTATTTTGGGGCGGAAAACTTCAATTCCGGGGATAGCAGATATTATTAGCCTAATATTGTGACGTAAGATATCATATTCCATATTTTTGGGTGGAAAAGTTCCATTCCCCGGATTCAAGTATTGATTTACGATTCAAGTATTGATTTTCAATATCGATATTGGATACCTCAACACTGCGATTCGTAAGTCATCACAAGAAGCGAAACCAATCTCACAGCCTTCTACATTCTAGCCGCAAGTTGTTAATCGTACGGAAAAAAGGGGTCTAGAATTCTGCCTACTATCGGCGCAATAATTATAGGCATCTGCCTTTGAAGCTTAAC